>NNCF01144205.1:0-30551 GCA_002313205.1 Laupala kohalensis
ATCATCAAGGTAAACACATTCTTATTTCAGTCTCATGGAATCGATCCTCTGATATCAAGGGATTTTATTACACAATGTTTAATGATATCTCAATAATAGATTCCCTTAAGAGACATAACATAACACTAAAAACAGTTAGGATAATGTTAAAGTTAATATAACCCTTTTCACAATTTAACTTCTATTACTTGTATGTCATATAAAAGATGTATGTCACTTAATATAGAAATTCAAAAGATTTGGAAACAAAATGAAGTATCAATTATTCCCCTCATAATTTCAGCAACTGGAGTCATTTTCAAAACACTTAAAGATATTGCCATTTACTAGAAATGTACTGCCAGCAATGTAGAAATCCATTATATTACAACCATGCCACCTAACAAGGAAATTTCTTAATCTCAATTAAGATCAAATTTTACTTCCGGCTTGACATATAAGCCTACCTGTATGAACAAAGAAAAATTAAGCACATTACAACAACAGCAACAATGATAATAATAATAATAATAATAACAACAACAACAACAACAACAACAAGAAGTAGATGATAAAGGAAAAAATAATTAATCTCCCTTAAATATTATGGTTCACAAATTACGCCAACAAATTATCTGTAATTCTGGCATTTGTTAAGCAGGGGAGTCTGCTTGACAGTGCACGTGATGAGGAGACGTCTATGATGCATATTTCATCTTCCTAATTTCATCCATCTTCCCGGTGTTAATATCTCTCATAAATACTTTGTATCAAAACTTCCTGTGTTTCCGACCTTGTTATCCATAATAACTTATTGGATTATATGAGAATATGTTATTCTCAAATAATCCAATAAGTTACTTTGTATCGATATCATAATATCAAAAAAGAGCTTTAACTTTAATAGGAAGATTTTTTACATACAATAAACAATAAAAAATATATTTCAGAGAAAACAAAAATGTCAATGTGAAAAATTTATTTTCTGTATANGAAAACAAAAATGTCAATGTGAAAAATCTATTTTCTGTATATATTTTCTATAATTTCTGGAAAAATATTCATTCTATCGCTAAAATGAAGATGCTTAATATTGTAGCCTATTAAACAATAAATAAAACAAAACATATTTGAGCTCCTTTCGATTATTAGTAACAGTGATAATGAGTTTTCCGTATATGTTCACATTTTGCAACTTTGAGGGGGTTGGAGGGTTAGGGGATTTTCTGAGACTTTTGTGAAAATGATCCTTGAAAAGTGGTCTATCTGTGAACTACTAGTTCACTAATCAATGTAAACTAATATCAAGCAATACTAGCACCATAAACCGGAAAAACACTTTTATACTAAATAAAAACTAATACTTCCACACGACACAAGACTACACTCTAGGGAGGAGTCTCTGTGACCTACTTCTTGTTTTCTTCTTTAATGTTTTGAACCTTTCCAGTCTGATGATAAAGCTTTCACTTTTTAAATAAAATAAATTAAAGACTGAATTTGTACTGCAAAATTCAATAATTCGTATAACATTCACTATCCTGTCAGTCACGATATAATTTTGAATGTCTACAAAGTACCAAATTTTTTGGAATTTCTGTGTTGCTTTGTCTAGTTTACATCTAAAAATTAAAATGCATGCCAGAAATAGGTAAATTCCAGATATTGTACAGATTTTTTATATTTAAAGAATGTTATATTCACTGAGGTTTTCTGGAACAGGCATTTTTGTATTTTACAAAGTTGTGTGTAAAGTAAGGGAAATCTGCAATATGTTTTGTCCGTAGATGTTTTGCAACTGTTAAGTAAACTACGTACCATTATTTTACTACTATGCATCAAAATGTTCAACAGAACACACAATTATGAAACAAAATGTTACTCGTATTGTACACAAACCATACAACAGTCTTATTGTTTCATATATCTTCACATGTTGCCTACGAATTTTTTGTTTCAAAAATACTGAGTTGATATACCATATCCAGAAAGAAATTTCTATTTTGCATTACAAAAGTTCTTTAATTTCCAGAAACTAACGTGCCATGTATTTGTTGTACTTGAATATCTACAGATTGCTAAAAACCTATTTATAGGATACTCTATCATCATAGAAAAATATTTATTTGTATTTTAAAAAGAATCAAAAAATTGTAATTAAAAGTTTTATTGAGACATTTTATGTTTACTAGGTCAAAAATAAAGCTGGTTGATCACAACATGAAGAAATATACACATAGATATACATATATCTGATAATCTTAGTCATAAACAAAATAGATTTTCCCAGCAAAAATGTGGTTCGTTCATTATAATCATTCAAATAATTGAAGAAGTTAAACTGAACTAATAGCAATTCTCAAAGAATGTACTATTACATTGTTTACAAATATATCACTCTGACAATAATCAAGGTTCACAGAGAAGAGTACACTTGAGATACAAACACGAAATTTTATGAATATCAATATATAAACATGATATAGTATTTCGCCTATATTATATCTAAAAATGAATATGCTTTCTTGTGCAAAATTTGTCATAGAGGGTATTTGTTTTCTAGTTTAATTCTTCACAAAAACAGAAAAAACAGCAGCGCTTTAGAATCACATATCACTGAGAAATCCAAGAAAGTGATAACAATACATTAATTATCAAAACGTTTCACAAATTGTAAAAGACATTGCACGGTTTCACACAATTGTACACAGTATTTAGTTCGGTAACATTATTCTGCAAGCAAAATCAAAAATAATAATTGTGAATCTGAGAATGAGCATCATGACACAGGAGTTTCTATCAAATGAAACGGAGACTCTTCATCTACAACCAGACGACAGAGATGTGCCATTGGAATCAGTTGCATGGTCATACAGTTTTCTAGTCGAATTACGCCATCCGCACCATCTATGCTGGCTAGCAATACGCGACGACCCCTTAAGGGACCTTCTCCCACAATGACACAAGTTTCACCTTTGGAAGGAAGCGAAGGCCTCACCCTTTCCGAAGTCGCCAAGGTAACCAGCGTTCCAGAGCGCATCATCATGGTGATACCCCCGTCTCGTGTCACAGCGCGAACAGTTGCCGTTTCAGCCAGCCCAGGAGCGGTGGTAACTTTCACTTCGAGTCCCGGGACAGGCCATGTTAAAGGCAAAGGTGCGGGAGGAGCAGCAGGAGCGGAAACCGGAGGGTACACTAGAGGCAATGACAAGAATCCGTGTGACAGTGGAGAACTCGAGTCTAAGGAACCAGGCGTAGTCCTCGCCTCCCATACAGCAGCGGACGCGGCTGGTGACTGAGGCATTGGAAGAGGCGTACGACTACCCGCGTCGTACATGGGTGTCGCAGCCACACCCCACATAGGAGTTCTGTAACCTGCCGGGATCGAAGATGGAGACTCGTTAAAACCAGGCGTCGGGAGCGGACGTGGTGAAGATGGTGCACGTGGAGTCGAATTATCTGATGTACTATAAAAACCTCCAAGCGAAAACTGTGCCTGCCTTGTCGTGGAAGGTGCAGGGCCTGCCGTCACACGTGTTCTTCGCTGAGGAGTGATACTAGAAGGCGCCTCTATTACTTTTAAATGTTCTCTTTTAACTGGAATAGTTTGTTGAGGTGTGTATAGCTCCACTCGCGCCGATGCCAACGATGCGTCTCGGACTGTGCCCACGCTGCCTTTGTATGCGCCGGCGGTAACGATTACTACCGCACCCAAAAGTGTTCGATCACGACGCAATCCTCGATCAAAAGTATCAAAATCCGCACGCCGTGCATCACTAGGAAGGGGTGTGGGTGGAGGTGGAGGTCCGAGAGCTGTGATTGAAGCATGATGTGGCGTGGACTGCACGGTTGTAATGGCGGCACGCCGTCGAGGATCAGGAGGGGCTGGTGAAGCAGGGTGGGTAGCACCACGTACGCCAACAGATATCGCCGCTTCTGCTGCGGCGTCCGGGTCAAGCTGCCGTAAAAACATTCTACATCTGTCACTCGCACCTCCTTGCAGTCGAAGATGAGTCGCTCTGGCTACAAATAAACGCCCATCACTTACTGAGTCCCCAGCAATAAATGCCCATCCGCGATAGACTCCCTTTACAGTGCCACGCGCACCTTTATGAGGTCCCTCCACCACTTCAACGGCGTCGCGTGGGCGAATCTCATTCTGTTCGCAATCAAGGAGTGGGCGGCAACGTGTATGGGACCCACGAAGCAAGGCCGTTCGCGCATCTACTGCTCGCAGACGACCCTGAGCGTCCAGCACCCGAACACTCGTGCCTTCCACTCGCTCCACCATGCCAACGGAGCCATCCCTTAATGTTACCATGTCTGCCCAACGCAGACCACCTGCCGGTTCTGCGGGTGCGGAATTCATCGCCAAGCGAACGTGGCGAACCAATGCCTCTATTTCTCGGTTACTTTCGTCTTCCGAGATAAAAACCTTACCGTCCATTGCCTTCACTACTAACCCTGTCGCTCCACGATGTGCTCCAGTAACAACCCGTACTTTGTCACCCTCCTTGAAATCTTTTGTTAGTTCACTAGCTGCGCATATTACAGGCTCTTGAATTCTCTCGTCGTCAACTTTCACAGTTACAGTATCACTGTGGACTTCAAGCACCTTTCCTCTCAATCCTTCAAGGCCTCCTTCTTTTACTTCTACGTCGTCACCAGGTCCTAGCCAAGGTTCCGGATCTTCAGATAGCAATAACCCCGCTTTCGGATCCACTCCAAAAGTTTGTGCCTCCTCCAATGTCGGTCTTGCATTGGTTAATGATTTCAATGGAAACCTTTTTACTAAAAAACCATCTTTGTACGTGTCTCGGTTAAATAAAACTTCTCCTGTGGTAGCCGCAGCAGAAACATCGAAACCAGCGCGTCGAAGAGCGTCAATATTTAGTCTCCTAGCAGGGGTTCGCCTCCTTTTTGGTCCTATTGGTTTTAATCCTCCCCCGGGGGCTAAAAGAGAATAGTCAATTCGCGGCAGCAACCTGATAACTGCATATTCCTCCGCAGGGTCGACTTCCTCCACCTGCGCAACATCGTCGCGATATATTCCTCTCTTCGGTCGCACCCATTGACCTCGCCTCGTTAAGGGAACTTTCCGGCAGGCTTTCAGTACGTCTGGCATCTCACTAATAGGTACTTGCTTCGCACGAAAACGACCAGCACGTAAGGAGGCTATGTCGTGTATAGCCGCTTGAGCGTGTTGCTTCCGCAGGGCTTCGATATACACGTATCTCGGAGCGGAACCGCTGTATACAACAGAATGAATACGAAGTTGCTCGCTTGATTTACCTGAAATGTATCTCAAGGCTTTACGCATGAGCGCCAACACTGCATGGCGCTCCTGGGAACGGCAACACTGCACCATCCATAGACACGGATCCGAGACACCTGGGAGAAGAGCCTGCTGATCTGGCTCTTCCCTTGGGATTGCGGTACGCGCTCGCGCAATGGATCCACCGTCTTCCAAAGTTCCAAGTCGCAGCCTCTTAAGGATATCAGATACGGAAGGAGACGGAGCTCGGAGCGGTCGCCATGATTCGGAACGCTGCCTACGACGTCGAGCCTCCGCTGCCGAGGCGGCGGCTGCTGCTTCTGAGGCCTCGTCACCGTCGCCGACGTCCAACCAATCGTCATCCTCCTCCGCAGCGTCACCCTCCTCTGCCTCCTGCATAATAAAAGCAGCGGCCAGCTGGCGACGACGCATGCGTGCCGCTCCATGGGGAGAGTCTTCCTCCGGAGCCGATTCTGCGTTTTCTTCGTCCACAGTAACTTCACCTTCTTCCGCCTCAATATTGTCTCTGTCATTTCCGGCACATATTTCGCTCCCCGAATGTTTGTCTTTTTGCAACACCTTTTCCTGATGTTTCAATTTATATGTTTTTTCTGTAGCTGTGAAAATTGCATACTCGTCCGTAGTTATATGAATACCTTTCTTAGACTTAAAGCCTTTCTTATTACAGCCTTCTATAGCAGTATTACATGAATGCGAATCGAGATTAGAACAATTTGCTTCGATAGTCTGCAGAACTCCGTTGACAGAATCATCAGATTTATTTTCAAAACTAATGTTTGATTCGTACATTGTTTCCCTGTGATTTGATCTCTGCGTGAAAGAACTTTGCGCAGTTTCTTGCGAGTATATAGCTGCATGTAATATTGTGTCTTCTGAGAACAAACGATCTCGAAATTTATGTGGATTTTGTGTGAATTTGTTTTGCAATTTGGCACATTTTGCATTTGAAAGAGTTTTATCTCTGACAATTTCTCTTTTGTCACTAGTGTCAACAAGCGAGTCATCTCTTTTAACTTCAGGTTCCAAAGTTAAAGTTTGAGAACCACAATTTATTTCTATTGGCATTTGGTCTATTAAAAATTCCCTTACGGAAGGACTTTGATTTTCTCCACTGTAAATGTTACTTGCTATTTCAGAATATGATATATGTGCCTCAATTTTCTCTTTCTGCTCATCAGCGCCTGCACAGGATTTCTTGATTCTTTCATCAGGTTTGTCGCTATTATTGGGTTGCTTTTCAGTACGAGCATCAATATTTTGTTCACATGCTGATGGCGAAATTCTAACAGTCTCTTCTAATGTAAAATTTGTAGTTCCAGAGCAATTAAAATAATCTTGATCATCTTCATCGTTGTTGTATTCATCTCTCATTTCCAAAACTTCTAAATCTATATCTACAGATTTGTTTATATTTGAACATTTTGTTTTACGTTTTTGTTTCTTTTCTTGCAGTGAATCATCTCTAATTTCATTTTTCTGTTTTCTCTTTTGTTTCCGTCCCTCTGGTTTTCTCCTCTTTGGCATTCCCCACGTTTCAACCAACTCTTCATCGTCACTCAGAATCTTCTTTTTCTTGTATTGCTTTCGAGTGTTTTCGGTTTTGCCGTCCCCATTGGTGAATGGTTCAGTGTTGCTATTTTGAGAAACATTGGCTGAGGCGAGGGGAACTAGGAAGGTGTTCCATTTAGGTTTTGGCGTCTTTGACGCATAATTAGACATTCTTTTCGTTACGCGACGCGAAACTTGTCCCCTATTTGTATCGGTTCCTGCGGAATCTGTGATTTCAATAACTGCAATATTTGTCGGTACTTCCGTTAAATGATTTTCCATGGGTGGAGGAGTCACCAAATCTCTTGATACCTCTTCGGTGGGCTGAGAAATAAAGGGAAGGTCTTCTATTTTATCCATAGCATCGAACGATACGATCGGTGTGCATTCATTTATCTCGCATGCTAGGGATCGTAACTGTGAAACTGACGGATCATTAGCACTGGAGAGCGTAGTTGGTGAAGATGCATCCAACGTTTGTGATGAATTTGTGGAAAATAGATTAATTACTTCGGGAGGAAAAGCTCTATCGCGCATTAAATGAGAAAGAATAATTGCTCTGGGCGAAGATTGGGTTGGAGTCAAATCCACTGTGACTGGGGAGTTAGATGGGGAAACATTCAGGATATCGTGATTATCACAATAATCTCTTCCTCCGCGAGTTGGAGGAGGAATATTCCAACCAGGTGATTTGCACTGCACACGTTCAATGTTTTCTCCTTGGTTATCGGATTGGCGTGATTTTCTCCAACTAACATTTCGAGCAGTTAAATTTTCATGCTTGCGGCTAGATATACATTGAGGAGGCATTTCATCACCATTGGATTCTCCTATGGGAATGGTTTCGCACGGAAAACGACTTCGATGCTCAGGATGTTGCATGTATTGTTGGTCTGATGTTCTAATTTCTGTATCTGATCCACCAGGTGTTGTGGGAGTAAATTCAAACTGATCCATATTAGTCGTGATGGCCTTGGGTACACATGCTTGAAAAATTCATTTTTCATATGGACAACTTTTGTTTAGAGCACCATGTCTTAAACAGACTATGTAACAAAATTGGATTCATTAAGAAAGTCTCATTAGCACAAAGAAATAGTATGTAAATATTCAGGTTGGATCCATTGCACTAAAAAAAGAAATCAAAAGAAAATATTGCTTTTATTTCAACATCAAATAATTATAATTTCCCAATCACGTTAACCATTAATAAACATTTTAAATCGTATTATATATCATGAGATACTAATTCCAGTCTATGTATCAGGCCATCTTAATATTCTACTCAAAGACAATATTAAACAATTCGATTACTAAGGACATGAAAGTGAACAATGATTTCCGAATATATATTTCACAAAATGTAAATAACTGTCTACTCAGAAGAGCCTTGAGCTTAGATGAAATTTCATTAAACAGTTATCAAATATTCAAATGAAACTAAATACATGTCACTCAATTAAACCTGTTCTTTAAAAGATTTAAAAATGAAATTCATTGAAACTGAAATTAGTACTGGAAGCAATAAGAAGTCAAACATGCAATTAAAATGAAGTGATCAGTACCTTGTGTAGTATGACTTGACGTTTATCCAACAGAAGCTAAGGAGGTTTTTGTCGGTGGCAGTACTAAAAATTTATTTGCATTAAAAAAACCGATATTGCAGACTTGTAGCTGTTGATAGTAGCATCAATTAGTATTCTATAGGGCGGCTGTTGAAAAAGAGAAAAAAAAGACATTACTAACTTTTCTTAGCATTTGATTCTAAGATGATCACATTCTTAATGAGACCAGCAGACAATTATATTGCACAGATCTTGTGCTGGTCTGTGTTGTAGTCTTGCACAAATCACATCCAAAATTACACCCCTAAGTATTGGGTGTAACAGCTGACTAAATAAACCAGGATAACTAAAAAGGTGTTAAATTTAATCTCCTGAGTGACAAGTTAGAAAATCAGAACATATTTATCAAATATATTATCAAAATATCTCGTAGTACACAATTTTTTATCTGTCTTCCGGCAGAAAATGTCATACATCTTTTATGAAATTCTTGAAGATAATTAATGAATAATATGTTACCGAACTAATAGTTATTGGGAGTTGACAGAAAAAAATTACATAATTCATTCCATAATATTCATATCTTGAGGATTTTTACAATGAAAAATCAAGTTTGAAATACTTGGGATACACCAAGAAGCTGAAATAAAACAAAATAACTGGTTTGAATTATAAATAAACACCTATAAGGAAAAAATAACCCTGCATTTATTAATAAGGGTCAGTTTAAAAATTACTAAAAAGAAAAGATTTTATCTTAAACGATTTAGCTAGTGAAAAGATGCACGGATGTATCAATAATTGGTTCCGCAACGTCACAAACATCACAAATTGCATAAACATTTCGGATCTAATCTCAAGATATTGTATCTAAAGTACATGTATATTTTTGTTGTAATACCGTAATACTGCAACGATACTTTATCTCATGAACGAATCCACGATTGTATTCAAGAACAATTCTTAAAGCAATTAGTAGTAGCACAAGTCCATTTTTTCTGCTCAACAACATGATTCTTCATAGGATTTCATGTAGTGTTCAATCGAGGGATACTATTTACATTTTGGATTTTGTTGCAAGTAATCTTCAATATTTTTTTCCATAGTTTATATCAGCGATTTAGAATACAACGATGAGAACGCTGTTTTTGTCACTGTGTAAAACATAAAATAAATTCACGCACCGTTCCGGACACAAAGTAACTTCTAAGCAGCGGCCATGACAGGTCTGAAAGCAAACGAAAAACGTTAATTTCATTAGTAGACGTAGAAATCATATGAAACGTCGATGTTGATTGGACACTTTATGTCACGTGAGATGTACCAGCATCTGCTGCCCCAAAAATTTAGTTATTAATATAAACTTTTATTATATTCTGCAATTTGCATGTCTCTTGTGAAAATATTTTTTTGGTAAAAATCACTGTCCACACATTACAAATTGCAAATCTTATCATGTAATGGAAACAAGCTTTCCATGTTGAAACAAAATGATATTATTTTCCATAATTTTAAGTAATGTGTTTTATTTGAAAACAGGCATGTTTAGGGAAGCATTCCCCATCACTTTTCTACAACAATATACAAAAGAAATATACAGAAAATCCAACAAAAAATTCAATGTACAATTTAAATATGAATAAACCTAATTGAATTGTTGGCAATGTATGTAACCTAAACATTACTTTTCAAAAATTTTTGTCCACAAAAATGTTAGAAAATTATTTCATTTCCTGTTTCACTGGCATTACTTCCTTGGGAATTTTTTCCTGTATGCCTCTTAATTTTAATACCATTAGGAACATGGCGGGTCAGTCAATATTATACCACTAGCACTCAGTTCATGAGCAACATAGAAGTATTACAAATTGTGGAGAGTCGTTTTACTTATTCACTCTTAATGAGTTCATTAAACACGTATCGACTCGTTAAAACCTTACGGATGGGTACTGTTTAAGATAAATTTTAAGCAGATTTAATTGGATGACAAAATTTCATCCTGCGGATTGTAAACCTATAATTCTTGTTAATAACAAGCTCTTTAATGACACATACACTCCCATACAATGTGTTCATTCCGATATAATTACTATACATGAAATTGAAAAATTTCCCCAGAATTCGGAGAAGAACAATCATGGAATATTATTGTCCTCGTTGCAAACAAGAAGTTGCAATATGACCAACACATGCGAACTTGAGCTTTTCATATTCGCTGTATATTTGCTGCAGTAATGAACGTACCTGTGTTTGCGAATAGTTGAAGCAGAATGATTCACTTCTAATCAGAGAAACAGTTTTCACTGTAGTTGCATATGAACTTGCTTTCACATCATTTCCGACGCAAATGGCGAATCACTTTCAAGGGACTGCGGTACAGTGAAGCACCGCATGAGTGCGCGCAATAGAAATATGGAAGTGCTTCGACAAACAATGGCATGCTCATGTTCAAACACTTGAGTTCACACAAAAGAGATTACAGTCATACACAGAATTAAAGCGAATACCTTAATCATTTTAGTCCCTGCTTCTGAAGCCTTCTCTTCGTTATCAGATAAAAGCGATCTCAAATCAATTGCCGTGATAAAGCTACCAGAAGAAGACTGTTAAAGGAGCTCAAAAGTTGAAAATACATACGAATTCCTGTCGTCTTCAAGTTGTTGTGAATTGTTTTCCTATAGTAAACTGATGTGTTCATAGAAATTTTTAATATAGTTATAATGAGACACATTAAACTAAGTTTCGTGATATAAATAATCAATTTCTTATTACCTCAGATTCTGCGTCACGAGAATCTAAATCCGCTATTTGAAAATTGAGAAAAATTTCTTTTGACTTACGAACTCGTCTGGATGGATTTCTTCTTCAATATATGCTCATTTAAATGCAATATTATTATATCTGTGTTTCGAGTTAATAAAAATACCGCTGCAATAAATTAAGATATTGTTTAAGAATTAAAGCTAAACGTTTAGGAAAGTTATTATGAATAGCCAACAAAATTCCTATTTAAATCGAATAATTAAAGCAATTATTCGAAAATGTTTGTAACACTATTATATGAACGTGTTATGTATGTTTCCATGTGCGTTCTTGGAAGCGGTTTACGGGAGGTTTCCAGAAATCGAAAGCCAACACGGAGACAAGAAACTCGTACAGTCACAACGGAAAGTGGTCATCGAGAAATTTAAACAGACGGACCTCTTTGGCAGAAATGTACATAGGCGAACGAAAAATTGAACTTAATTATACTACTCTTTCTTACAACAACAGAATAAATAATAGCTGATCTTGTGAATAATTACAACCACAAATTTCATTTTGAAATTTATTAACATAATCCTTAACTAAACTTGCTAACACGTCTATGAGTGATTGGAACAGGAGGGGCCTCTAGGAAATTACTCCCACCCTGGTTTTCATAAGTTTTAGGTACGCTACTGATCTTTAGAAGTACATATAAACCCAAAAGCGTCATTCTCTTAATATTCAAACTTTTGTCTTCCACTGCAAGGTTAATAATAATTTAATATTGCAATATGTTCCAATGGAGTATAAAATATTTCAACCTATCGACGAAAAGACACCTACGTTTCTCGGTGAATAAAAATCTTCCGTTGTTCCGAAGGACAGATAAACGTTCGTACCGAGGAATTTGTAAAGCGATCTCTTTGATGTTTGGAATAAATATTTATCATTTTTTAAATTTACGCCATTTTGGTGCGTGTTTGAAGGAAGACGCATTATTCTTTAAACACTGTAGTATTTGCGCTCTCATCATTTAAGCTACAGTTCAAAAGTGGTGGTGCATCAAAGCAAAGGATGTTTTTTAAACCTCTATCTCTAATCACTAGAGGTCAAATTGATACGCTGCACGAAACGTCCAAGTGACAAATAAAATGTTAAACAAATCGAATACAGTTAAAAAGCAATAATATATCATTTTAATAATAATAATATTAATAATAATAATAATAATAATACCTCTCCTTAAAAATAATTAAGCTCACAATCATCTTAAAAAACGTATAATAATTAATGTCAAGTTGTGGATCATTAGAATAATGTATTAACTTACAATGCTAAAAAGTACAGAATTGTTCTACCTCAATCCTAAGAAAACAAATATGCTTAATGCATTTCGTATCATTCATTTTGTATCATTAAAATCTATGTCGTATCATTCAAAGCTATTTTGTACACTTACGAATCATTTATCTAAGAAACTGAATTGTACGAGAATGTAATCAAAACTATATGAACACGAATGGAGAGTGATGCATTACTCTGACGTAAAGTGTAGGGAATTAATGTGAGCAAAAAATTTGTCCGCAATTGAGAAATGAATGTCAGAGAAATGTACATAAATGGAATAAAAATAGCAACAATAATAGGCAACCATATATTTGATTGGCAAGAACAGACAGTTCATACCCCGATTCTCGCCAGAAGAAATTAAAATCAAAAATAAATGAGACATACGGTCGATTAGTTTCAATGCTTAGTCTATCGTTACTGATGATTTGTCGATATCAGTTTCCATCGTCTGTTGCACTGATTCTCATTTGCTGTTTATTGTTGAAAGTCATTTTAATCTTCATTCGTTATACCTCCAAGTGCACCGTCGAAAGCGAGGGACTGACCTTTGGTTACCTTGGTGTCTATATCTGCACTATAGCAATGCGTCGTCAATGAGGAAATAGCAGAAAATTAAAAAGGTACTAAAAGAGAGAATAGTATGTTGTCTGAAATTAGTGGAAATTGATACCTATATGAATCGAAAGATGACGTTGCGGAGGAAGAAATTTCCAAGCTTTTCTGGGATTATTACTTCTCGAATTTGAACTATCTTATCGCCAAACTGACGGTCGTAGAGGATCTTCTATAATAAAGTTCAGTTGCGCGCTATTGTCTTTTTCGAAAATTTCCAGTAACTTAGATTTAATACGATTGGGACTGAATGCATTATATGGAAGGTGTCCACCATCGAGAAGTGAAGGTGGGTGACATTGGAATTCAAAATAGGTTACTCTCGATTTGTACTGTGATACCTGCTTCCTCCTTGTAAAACTTGGTTTGTTCTTTTTCTTCCGTTTTTTCAGATATTCGATTCCTCGATTCTTTATTGCGAGGATAGATTTGTGATGAGGCTCTCTTCAATAGTTGGGCCTGGTGTTCAATCACCCTGATGACTTTTCAAGTCTTCTACCCCATCCCAGTGCCTGGTATGCCAGCAATATGGACTCAAATTCTTCGAACTTTTTCCTTTGTCCTCGTTTAAGGAGAATTTCGTTCCCAATATCAACCTTTTAATCCGTTAACCGCACATGGTAGAGACATGACACATATACAACAACTTAATGCGACTAAAAAGACTTTAGGAAATTAAGGGGGGTTACGAAAATATTTTATTTCATGTATTCTTAAAGATGGGGAACATTCTGGCCATTGGGTTGTAGGAGAATCTAATGTATTGAACATATATTGGTCTGTTGAAGGACCCAGGAGGCCCGGTGAGGGAGGAAGTCTGGTAAGGAGATGGAATTCCCAGTCGAAAACATCACCTAGTTCGGGGCTCGAACCCGCGCTCTTCTACTCAGCATTGCGTAGAAATGAAAATGCTACCACTATGCCGCGACTGTCTGTCCATATAAATTAAGTGATTTTGGTCCCACACATTTTACGTTCGCTGTACAGACGGAGGCGGATTTAAAAGTTTGGCACCCCTAGGCAGTAGTCAATACAGCGCCCTTTGAGAACGGATTATCCATATAAATTATAAAAACTTTATTTTCCAAATGTTATAATTTTCCGTTACTATTTTTTCGCGCTCCCATTATCTTGCGCCTCTTGGCAATTGCCCATACCTAAATCCACCTCTAAGGATGTGTGTGGAAGCATCACTCAGGACCTTATGAAACAACGGTGTTGTAAAAGAAGATAAAGACATAGATTGTATATTAATATATAACATTAATATATACAATAATGGTTAAAGATGAGCGCAATAGTAGTAGTATTACAAATAAGGACTGAATATTTACAGTTTAATTTAAAAATATCTTCCCCATATCACGAGAGGTATCCTAAAAATATCTCAGAAGTCGAAATATTTAAAGATTTGAATGCAGACAAGTACACCTTCGAACTCTCGTCTGTTTTGAAAATCAAACGGAAGGGGAGCCAAAAGACCTCGTTACATTGGTGCTCAGGTGGCAGGGTCATCTCGACGCAGGGTTATGTTCGATAAATGAAAATTTGGCAACAAATGAAGAAAAAACAACAGGAAGAACATAGAGAGAGAAAAGAAAGGAAAGTAGATAGATTTCACTGCGAAACAATTGTTATTAGTTTACTAACTTGTAACAACTATGAATCAAATTCTATTAGTTTAGATACAGGTGCAACAGTATCAGGTTTCAGCGATCAAAATAATAATTATACAACGATGAATAAAATGTTTTAAACGAAAAAATAAGGTGAAGTTTAATTTGGTGGTACGATGTTTACATTAACCGTAATGATTTTGTTAGTCATTTCCAAGTTGTTTGTAATTTCGTACATGGACATATTTCCAGTTAAATCAATTAATATGTACATTGAAATATCATTAAAATGCATTTAAACATATCAAAAAATTCAATAGAAAAGAATAACAAAAGAGAACAGACTCTTTAAAGTCAGGTTGACCCAACTTCCCGTAGTCGCCGACACTTCACGCTCACCAAGGAGCAGAAATAATGTACTTTCTATGTCCGAAAGTAATGTTTCCAGAAGTGGTCACGGCGAATCTCCCGAAGAGGGGACCACAGCGTCGTGTGAGTTTATATTCGCCAATAAAAAGTCCAGACATCGAAACAAGAATGGATATAAGCCACAACATTGTTCTTCTTTCCTGGAATCTGAATAATATTTACATAAGTTCAGAAAATCTCATGCTCTTGCTGAGTAGGAGATTTGTGCCGGTTGGAGAAAGTTTCGCTTATAAGAATAACATGGATGCCGGTTCTGAGCCAAAAAGCTTTGTGAGGGGATGTCAGGTTTCATGATATTGGGTGCCAGTTCTGACACAAAAAGGGATGTTGGTCGTTCACGGGTGTGTCGGTTCTGATACAGTTTCACCCATAAGAATAACACGCATCTGACTCAAAAAAGGGTGGGGGAAGGGGGTGTGGGTTTCGTGCACGTATGTGTCGGTTTAGGCAGTGTCATCCATAAGAATAACACATGTGCCGGTTGAAGCACAGAAGGGGACGGGAGTGCGAAAAGCGTCATGTCCAGGAAGATGCAATCTTACATCCCACGGATGATGCAATCTTTCACCTCAGTATTGCGCAATCTTGCATCATAGGATACAATCCAGGATGCCATCCGCTCTCCATCGTGATCCACCTGCGAGGACGGTCAGCGATGTACTGCGCTGTTCCCCGAGAGCAGTGGTTTTGTGAGAGATGGATGTTGTGACGTGTGTCATGGGCGGAGCGATGCGGTATAAATAGAAGAGTAGAATGCATCACGACGTTTTAGGATCAAATCCAACACGACAACACAGGACAGCATATGCCCTTTGCTAGCAGTCTTATATATTCTCATCTATCAATATTTTTTTAAAAATAATACTGTTTCCTTTATGATACTTTTTTGGGAGTACCCTAACCAGGTGACGAGTGAAGGTAAAAAAAATGAAACTTTTGTTTTATTATAAACACATATAGATACATAGAGAGTCTGTGGCACTACAGCAACATCAACAATCGCACGGTCTGAAACATTAAAAAATGTGTAAGTAACATGTTATAATAGTGTAGTATAAAAAAGGGGAAGAGAAAGAACTTAAAGAGATTTGAATAGTCCACACAAGATAAATTCCGCGGTTTGTCGCATTGTCCACTCACGCACTTGGGTCAGGTGGGTGACAATGTCATGTCATAGACTCTCACAATAATGTGTCAGAGGGTCGCAGGTTGCACGGCCATAACCACAAACACCCCCTGCAGGACATATGTAGGCAGGTGGTGGGGAGTGGTTGAGTAGGGGTGGTAAGACAGATGACACACTGAAAAATATAGGAGAGTCTGCGTCCTTTATTTCGATATCCGTGCCACAGACATCCGAAATGATTCACTTTTTAGTACAGATTCCGACTTATAGAATGGTTGAGAAAACATTTTCTGCATTTATTGGATTCGTGATTTCTCGTGGTCCTGTAACTGGCGTTTGTCGCGAATACTCAGCTGCAACACCTGCCTTGAAAGTAATTATGCCAAGGTTCTAATGACCTAGACGTTGGCGAGCCCCTGAAACCCCATTGAAAAAGGAAGTAATTATTCGATTAATAGCTATTTCGTCTCCGACTACACCTCCGGCGTTTCCATATCGGGACTATATGACCTTGTGCTTTATGTGGACTTGTTATTTTCATAGCAATGAAATGCTACCGTTAGTTCTACACTAGGAGACTGTATACAGGAGTAGAAACTTATGGATAGGAGGTGATACATGCCCCCCTTATACTTTTTAAGAATACCTTTCGGTACCTCCACCAGAATGCTACATTCCACCATGAGATTGATTATTGCTGAAATCGACCCATTAAAGGTTCGATCTAATAAATTATTTGATCATCTACCCAACAAGAATTACTCGCTTGGCTGTGTAAGTATCATTTACACAATTGTGAGAGAAGGAATCGGTCGGGACGTGAGTCCGAACCACGGATCACTGATTGTTGCTACCGACAATAACATATAATACACAACAATGGATAAATATGATTTAATACAGAAAGAATTAATGGTTGGATTCATGAATCCAACAACATATACATGCCATGCGGTCTACGTTACAAACTTACAATCAAGCACATAACTACAAGAAGCGAACACAAATCAGTTATTACAATACATCAACTGCTCTACATTAATCTACGTTACACAACATACGTTCAAACAATCTTTAGAGAAATGGCCACAACTCGCCGTCGTTACAAAACAAAAGCAGTTACCACAAATATCAAACAATGAGAATGTGATTCCAAAACATCACAAAAAAAGAAAAGAAAATATAGCTATTGATTGTGTCTGATGGACACAGAGATAGAATAATTCTCCAAGTAGATACTCCACTTATAAAAATAATTATTCTATGTCCTTACACAATACGCACTGAGAAAGCGTGTTGCGGAATGTCGAGCCCTGTCGACACTGACCGTTCCTTCGACCGGTTCTTCGTTTGTTTCAAGAGATCTTTGTTCGTTTGAATTTTTTTCCCTGGAGGCGGGGTACCAATCCCATCAAGTTTCTGAAGGTGGCATGGGGGTGGTGACACTATTGCTGGTCAGAGGTGGTTGGTCAGAGCTCACGCCACTTGGGCGTGATGCTGACAACCCGGATCCCACGCCTCGAAGAGACGCTTCGAAGGGTGGGGGCGGCCAGCGGAAGCGGCGAGTCGCCTTTCCGCTGCCCAAGTGTTTGGCTGTGCACACGTGCAGGCCTCATAAATTATGACCATTCAAGAGTATTTATTGACTGCAATCGAAGCAACAGTCAGAGCAGCGAAATAAAGGAATGGAAAAGAAATTTTTCACTGCTCCTCAAGCAGTACAGTAACAGGGGTATGTACGAAAAACGTCGTCAGTTGGGAAATACGAACCCGTCATCAGCGCCGTAGGACTGTGACAGTGGAACAATTTTAAGATGTTGAATGACGCGACGCACCGACGACTATTATTATGAAATATATTATTACAGTTTTTTACATAAAATATATTATTATAGTTTTTTACATAAAATATATTAATACAGGTTTGGTATATTAAACAATGTCATTTTTTTGTTTTATAATTGTATGTTTCACTATACAAAAAATTGTCAACGCTACATACATGTGGCATTTTTTTAATTTACACAAAACTGTAAAAAATAGCCAAACGTATAACTTTTACTGCGAAGTGATTAAACTTCACTGTAAGGAAAATGTAAATGTAAACAGTTACAATTAAGGAAAAACATGATTTAATTTCTATAAAAGTTCATAATATTGTACAAATAATATTTAGGAACTTCGAAATGCATCGGACTATGTATACTTCATTTAAATGGCCAGTGAGGTATATTCTTCAAGTTGAAATCGGAATAAGTACAGATTAATCTGTTTCTTTACAATGCTTTCAAATATTTTAGAGATTTTATTCTACCAACGCAAGTACTACCTTAAGACTACACTCATTTTCTTTGTTTTTACACCGAGAAAGTGATTTCAATCGCTCCGAACATTTCCAGGAGATAAATGTAGTCGTGAATACACTTATTTTGGTTGATTGTAATACTTGGATGTTTATAATAGTAATACATTTATGTGGTCGTAAGACACGAAATTTTCATAAAATAAAAATCAAATACATTATTTCGGGCTGAACATGACCCCCCACCAATCTGCCTTCATTTCGTTGCCATTTCGTAAATAGCCGGCCTCACACGAGCCGATATCGGCGGTAGATGTCAAAGAAGTCTCCAAAATTTCCTTATTCTTCAAGTTCTGACAAACTAATACTCACTTTAAAAATATGACTTCCATGCAGAAAGTTATTCAATGATGATAAAAATTCTATTTTAATACCATTACTGATTTGTATCCTGGCCCGGGCACCCTTCCTGGCCCGGGCAGCCATCCTGGCCCGGGTTTTCCTCCGGTTTTCCGTCGGGTAGAGGTGGATTACTTATACAAGTTCTCTAGGCGTTTGTCAAGGGTCGCGTTTATTGAAACAAGAAATCGTGAATTTAGTGTTATTTCAATTCTTATGATTTATAAACACTATACTCAGAATAATCTATAGTTCGATAATAATTCGTACATGTAAAATAAATTTTTTGTGTTAAATTACAAACATGTTGATATTCTATTAGTATTATAACTCGCAGCCAACTTTTTATCTTATCTAGGAATGTTTGCTGAAATTTTTCAATCCGCCTCTGCCTTAGGACCCTTGATCGGAATTGATGGGATGGTCCCTTGCTTATTTCCGGAGAGTAAATTACTTTATTGTCCTCCACGTGGTCATACGCAGTTTGTACTGCTTTTTTGACAATAAATTTATATATTTACACCAGCCAGTTCTGATAAGACTGTGTACAATACGAGGCAGCAACGAGGTCACCGTCCGCTACAGAACAGATAAGTAGCATTATGAACGAATGAAAACGATCCTCTTCTTAATAGTCAACCTTGAATCATAATACTTTAAAACCACTTCAGTAAATTACATATTTTATTTTTATTTTATTTATTTTATGCCTTTTGGCAGAAGGAGGTTCAGGACACGCGGTCTGCTCTTCTACCTATCCATTGGACATGGGTAAGAGAAATGGGAAAGAAAGATGTTGAGTTGCAGGGGAACTTATGGTACCGAACCGGTACCATAATCTGGAGTAGGTGAGGGAAACCCCCGGTGAAAACCTCACCTACTTTGGCCGGGCAGGGTTTGAAACTGCGCTCTACCGCTCAGCAAGATTGTAGAAGCGAAGACGCTACCAATAGACCGCTTTAAAATTTACACTTTAAATTTTTTTAACAATGTTTCAAGACATGTTATAGGTCATCATCAGGTTAGATTGTTCTTTAAAACGTTCGAAATCTATGTAGCGCCAGTGCCACCACATCAACTAATGCACATCCTAACACAAGAAAATGAATAAGTGGTTTAGATGACGTAAAGCTTCAAAGAACTTGGTTCAACAAGCACGCTAACTAAAAAAAATTGCGTAATATCTGAAACAGATCTTACACATCACCTGACATTTAATTAAGGTTAATAAAATTATACAGTACTAACAACCAATATATCTATGTCATACGAGTAAGTAAATTATTACAATAATTATACACCCAATTAACACAACCAAGGTATACATTTACTTAAATCATTATTACACATGTACAATATATGTAAGAAATTTATTTTGTAATTTACAGGTTATCCTTCTGTGTCTATTTATAAATTTAAGACATTATTGGTATTTTTATCTATAACATTTCACATATGCTTCTTTTGTTGTAGTTTACTTCAATGTCCAAGATTTTAATCAGTTCTCATTCGATTATGAAATAGTCTGTTTAGACAATACATTCAGGTTATTACTTTTAACATTTTTCTGGTGTTCTTAGATTCTTTTTGATAAACATTCTTTTTGTTTGTACATATTTCTTCCGTGTACCATACACGTGGAGAAGATATGTGATAACTTTCGGTCAGGTGAAAATGGCGACGAGCCGGGAATCGAACCCGGGACTTCTTTTGACCGCAGGGCTGTTAACAATTCCACCAACCGTTCGCCTTCCTCAACTGTACATCATAGGTCGGGTTGAAATGATTGAAATGATTGAAATGGTTGAAATGGTTGAAATGGTTGAAATGGTTGAAATGGTTGAAATGGTTGAAATGGTTGAAATGGTTGAGAGTTATGGAAGGCGAACGGTTGGTGGAATTGTTAACAGCCCTGCGGTCAAAAGAAGTCCCGGGTTCGATTCCCGGCTCGTCGCCATTTTCACCTGACCAAAAGTTATCATATTTTTGTCCGTCTTATATAACTATAATCATACTCTTTACAATTTATTTTATAAACCCCATTCTGTTCATTGATTCAAAGGTTCTTTTCCCATTTTTGTCACAGTATCCATTTTGTTTCTCACCATATATACTACTTTAAAATTACTACAACTAAAAGTTTTGTTAAGGTAATACTAGCTTAGGTAGAATTAAATCACTAAAATATATGAAATCAACATAAATAAACATGTTCGTATTGTGATTTCAACTTGAAATACATTCCTCAAAGGACATTTAAATGAAATAATTGCAATTATAATAGAAGGTGTAATACATTGTGGCTCATGGGAAAAACACTTACTTTCGAAAAGAGACCAACTTTTAAATCACGAAAGTGATGAAAGTTTATTTTGATTCATAGTACATTTTACGTAATATTTTTTACACACTTTATCCGTCATCGGACATTACAGAAAGATATTTCCGGGATGTGATGAATATATCACGAAACCGTTGTGCTGGGCCGCCATGATTTTAAAAGCTGTCGTACATTTCAAAAGAGTCAAGCGAGATCCTGAATATTTTTATTCTGTACTATTAACTGATAGATAGATATGAAATCATATTTCATCATTATAATTCATTATATAACGATTACAATAAATATAAAGAAAACAATTATTCCTCTTGGTGATTTGACTAAATAGGAGTGCTATTACCACCTTAATGAAGGGTACAAACTATTTATAAAATGGGAAATCTATCAATCTTTTGTGACCAAGGAATGTAGAATTCTATTGACCTATCGTTATCATATTTGAGCAAATTTTGTCGACTAAATTCCTCAACCGGAAAGTGCACTTGCTACGTCGTCGTGCATCGCATTTACTTGTTTCCTCGTAGTGCTCCTGTGGTGTCAGTTTGTGGTTGTTAGTCAGTGATCGGTTCTCGCGATTCCAAGATACTTCGTACGTACTGTAAGCGGCCGACATCTTGTCGGAGAAATATGAACTTCCGAAAAGTGAGTTTATCACGTTGTGGACATAAAAGTGCTGAGTGGTATATCATCAAATCAAAGAACTAAAGTGTGGTACATCATCAAAGAGAAAAAGTGTTGTGTGGTATATCATCAGATGCCGATGCACCGTATACGACTGCCGCTGGCACCATACTGCGCTTCAGGGTTATACACCACTCCGCCGTCTGGTAAGTGTTTCAATTTTACATTTCTTTGTCGGAAAATCTGTTCACAATTTGACGATAGCAACAATGCAATGCAATGCAATGCAATGCAATGCAATGCAATGCAAATGCAATGCAATGCAATGCAATGCAATGCAATGCAAATGCAATGCAATGCAATGCAAATGCAATGCAAATGCAATGCAATGCAAATGCAAATGCAAATGCAATGCAATGCAAATGCAATGCAATGCAAATGCAATGCAAATGCAAATGCAAATGCAATGCAAATGCAATGCAATGCAATGCAATGCAAATGCAAATGCAATGCAATGCAATGCAATGCAATACAAATGCAAATGCAATGCAAATGCAATGCAATGCAATGCAATGCAATGCAATGCAAATGCAATGCAATGCAATGCAATGCAATGCAATGCAAATGCAATGCAATGCAATGCAATGCAATGCAATGCAATGCAATGCAATGCAAATGCAATGCAAATGCAATGCAATGCAATGCAAATGCAATGCAATGCAAATGCAATGCAATGCAATGCAATGCAAATGCAATGCAATGCAAATGCAATGCAATGCAATGCAATGCAATGCAATGCAATGCAAATGCAATGCAATGCAATGCAATGCAATGCAATGCAATATAATATAATAATAAATTTGTCAAAAAGGACGTTACAAACTGAGTATGCCCAAGCGGAGGAACAGAAACTAATTTACTCTCCGGAAGCGAGCAAGGGACCATCCCATCAATTCAGATCAAGTGCTCTAAGACAAGTGCAAATTAAAAATTTCAGCAAACTACTTAGACAAGGTGAAAGGTTAGCTACGTGTTATAATATCATTAGGATATCAACAAATTTGTATTTAACACAAAAAATATATTTCAATAGTACGTATTAACGAACTATAGATAATCCTAAAATATTTATAAATTGTATTAAAAAGACACTAAATTCGAGATTAATTATTTCAATAAAAGCCGCCCCTAGACAAGAGCCTAGAGAGCTATTTGGACTATAGGCTGAATTTGTTTACGTGACTCGCTCGAAATAAAATTTCAATTTTAGGCATTTATTTTTTTATTTATTTATTCGAAAGTTTATGCTATGACCTACAATCATGATACAGGAATATATGTAGCTATTGGTAAAAATGACCTTAATAATTATAATAGTAATAAATACAAAAATATACATTATAATAGAGAATAGTAGTATGGTTTTAATAATAATAATGATATATTTATTTACTGCAAATGGGATGTTCTTACCTACTGGCAGTACATAAGTAAATACAATAGAAAAAATACAAAATGCATATCACAGAGCACTGAAATCAAAAATTGTTAAATAAATCATTAAATTATATGATTCAACTAATATTAAAGTATTAAATATAAAAACATTTTACCCTGAAAAATCTAAATAATTGAAAAACAAAAATTGCACATTTTATTTCATTAATGACCCAAACACTCGATTTACCCCTTTCGTGCACTTCACTTTACATTTCCCTTACCACTAATGCCTTTCTGAAAAGAACACAGCGTGAGCTAACAATTTACTTGGGAGGTCATCCCCAAAACAAGCGACCTCGCGTAACGTAACTTTCGGCCAATTTGATAGTAACAAAATTGAATTAAATGAATTGTTTCATAATGACATGATTTCCTGAAAGGATCAAACAAAGAATTATGGCTAAACTAAGCGACCTCTCAGTAACGAATAAACTCGCCAAAAATCACTATCCAACGAAAATATTATATAAATATTCCACACACAACCTTCAGAATAGCATTTTTTAAACAAAATAAAGTTGTTAATACAATTCACACTTTAATCGAGTGTTGAAATAACGGTCGCATTTAATAGTTATGAAAATAAGTCCACATAAAGCAAAAGGTCATATCGTCCCTATATGGAAACGCCGGAGGTGTAGTCGGAGACGAAATAGCTATTAATCGAATAATTACTTCCTTTTTCAATGGGGTTTCAGGGCTCGCCAACATCTAGGTCATTAGAACCTTGGCATAATTACTTTCAAGGCAGGTGTTGCAGCTGAGTATTCGCGACAAACGCCAGTTACAGGACCACGAGAAATCACGAATCCAATAAATGCAGAAATGTTTCCACAACCATTCTATAAGTCGGAATCTGTACTAAAAAGTGAATCATTTCGAATGTCTGTGGCACTGATATCAAAATAAAGGAAATGATAAAAACTATTTGAAATTTAAAGGCACTTTACTTTAGCGTAATTACAACAACAAAATTAATAATAATAATAATAATAATAATAATCTTTGAGAATGGGTACGGAAGTTTTTATTCATGGACACGTATTTACTCTAACACAATACTCCTAAAACAAAAAAATTATTGTGAATACAGTTCTCACCTTAATTGTCATCTTACATGGCATAACTACAGTGTACAGAATAATACTGATAATAAAAGTAATAATCTGATCAAAAGTTGTTAATTTCGTATGACCAAGTGGAGTACCATAAACTAATTTTGTCCAGGAAAATAAGCATTTGTCAACATTTCCATAGCATATAAATAAATTAGCATTGATGTACATACCATATTATCTGTTTTAAACATTATGAGATTTCGTCACGTTTCCTAAAGTGGTCACTGGTCACAATCACTTCTTTCACTTTAATAATTCTGCTACTTACTAGAGAACTACTCTTCTGTGTAATTATACTTCTTTTCAAATATTTCCCATTTTGAACTTAGCATGTTACGTCGACAAATAAACCTGTTTATCATGTAGTGTTGGACTATCCGCATTACTATAGTGCTCTATTATAACAAAATATTGATAAACTTAAGTTTTTTTCCCATATTTTGTTCTATTTTCAACCCGGCCTGTCGACCTCTCGGCCATTACCTGGGCTTTTCTTCCTCTCGTTCGATCTCGATTTTTAATTTAGTTTTTTCTCACTTTTATCTCCCTTTCATTTCATCTACCTTTAATTAGTTCTCCTGTATCCTTTCGTCCTTTATTTTCTCTTTCTCATTTCTTTCTATTTTTTCTTTTTCTCTCCATCGTGATTGTTGTCCGAGGTAGGGAACTTTCCGTATATCTAGCTAAATATGTTCATCTCCATTGTCGTATTTACGTATCCTTCGAATGTCCGATACAGGTTACTCAATAGGTTACAAATAGATTTAGCAATAGGATACTCAGTTACAAGAATTACATGTCTCTTCAGAGCTCCTATCTAATGCCCTCTTTCTGTGTCCAATATCCGACAATTATGCAATACATTGTTTGCCGTCTCTTCTTCCTCGCCGCAAACTATTCACTCGCTGCCAAGTTTCTTTTATAAAAATATTCTTTGAAGTTTCCGTGTCCAGTCAGAAAAACTTCAGTATAAGTGACTCGTCCGTAAAAATATAACTTTACCAGCATTTTGTTGCAAATGTTACTTCTCACTATTGAAGCGTCTTTCGTTGACCAGATGACGGAATATTTAGTTATAATACAAAAATTAGGTGCACTATATAGTAACGCGGTTAGTCGGGACACGACATGAACACGCTGATTCGTCGATAGAACGCGCAGCTAGCTTTAGCCTGAGAGTACTGTGCGTACTGTATCCTAGTATTTACTCTCAACGAAAATTGAAGCCGCTTGCAACTTTGTATTTAAGTCTTACATGGAAAAAAATCAGAATAATGGAACTAGAGTATTCGTTGAGCACCGTTGGGAACCACGGAAAACAAACGGTCAGGATAAGCAAGGACAAAACATACTGAAGTAATTAATTATGATTAATTAAGAGTATTAAAATCAATTAGTGTTACCTAGAAAACGTATCAATAAAAATCGGAGGATCTTCACACCAATTTCTGTTTTGAAATAGTATTTCAACGAAACATCCAAAGGCGCATCATATTATTTATTTTAGAGTTGGAAGTCGCGATCCTTTCTAGTGGTTTATCTTATCCTTACTTAACTTATCCTTACTAGTATATTAAATCCAGGATGAGAAGTATTATTTAAACACCTGAAATAATTTCGATATTTTATATATTTGAAAAGTTGCTCTTAGTTTTGTAAGTAATTCCTTAAATTTCAGTTCTCATTTTATAATTATTAGTATATTGTCCAATTATGACGGTCACTAAAGCAAGTCATCGACAGATCTTATAGAATAAGAGACAACTGTTAAGTCGGTCAGACACTATCCGTTATTGATTGTCAATCTTGCAAATTTGTACAGTAAGTTAAAGTTGCTATTTTGTTGAAATAAAAACCTGTAATTAATATATTTGTACTTTGAGTTAATTCTTTATTAATCCCTTTGTTATTAATTTCGTATGGGTTTGGATGACTATCGCAATTGACTGTGGTAACCAGGGGTCATCTTCGTGAAATGCTTCTCAATTTGTGTGACTCGGCTGTTTGTGGGGTGGAAGCTTTCTCGCAATCAAGGCCGAACACACTTCCTATCCCAATCAAATACTTCCGATTCAGTGCTTAACCGAGCTCATTATCAAAAGACATAATAATATTTATTCTAAATTTTTTTAAATATTCTTGGCAATCAGTTTTACAAATGCACAATTTCTTGCCTCATTTTTATAGAAGTGTTAAAGCAAATGTTTGGTATTAATTTCACTTCAATCTGGAAGCAAAATCATTACTTTCAATAATGGATCTATAGCTACAAATACATGGATTGTTTTTTTACAGTTTTAAATTGACGTTTCTGAATTAATTTTTGTACATAAGTGGTAAATAGTTGGTTTTAAAAAACGTTATACTACAAGGTAGTTTTATAACCAGTTTTACCACCAACTTGCTTATTTTATAAGTCTTAATTAATAAATAAAAACTTAAGTTATCGCTAATTTTTATTCTATTTTCCCCAATTAAAGTATAAATTTTTATTAAAAAAATAATCAATAGTATACGTCTTGGTCAATCAGTTTCCGTTTGAAACATTATGCTCACATACATGTACTTGTACTCGAACTTAAACAAATATCTTCGAGATTTCTCTTGGTTTCCGTCAATGATATTTGACTGCAAACGGCAGACCTTGCTCGGGTGGCGGAATATAAGGAAATTAGTCGTGCAAAACCATGGCTCATACTTTCTCGTATTTCTCCGTCTGCACCATAGTGAGAAATTTTCTAAAGTAAAATGTGATTTCTGGCCTAGTCCTCTATATTTTGGTCATCTTCCAGAGCTATATTCACGCTCAAAGTCGCTAGATGAACATATTACTTTCCTTTATTTGAAATTTTAAAAAATATTCAGAATATTATTTCAAAACGTCTAGAGACATATCGGTCTTAAAAATATCGTAAAAGTATTATGTAAATGTAATTTCGTTGCAGACAGAAATTGATGTGTTTACGTATTTGCAGCGCGTTTGCTGCCCTCCAATGTATTTTATCATTTTCGTATCTTCAATTTCACTTTACGAAAAGTATATTCTACGTCTGCTTGGTCCATTTATACTGCTAAATATTATTTATGCTTCTTGAAACAGTAAAGTAATGTGTAAGTGTAGCGGACAGAAATTATTTTACTGCATCTATACCAAACTTTCAAGTGAAATACCACATATGCGGATGTAATGCATACTAACAGTACTTCACGTACAGAAAATTTAAGCAGTCGTTGAAGCCGTTTTTGAGAAACATTCAAAAGAGTTATTTGATCTTCATGTGAAGTACCTTTTGTTTTTAAGTAAAAAAAATAGAGCTCGTGCATCGTCAACAAGTAAATTCTACCGTAAATACGAAATGCGAATAAAATTGATTCATCCATTTACTGAGAATCGCTGCGGAAGGACGGACGGACGTTCGTTATGCCAAAAACAATTTTTTTTTCAGAATCAGGGGTCGCCAAAACGGATATTTTCATGGAAATCTCGCTTTTACGATTAAAATTTTTTTACGATTAAAAAATCTTTCTATGTATATGAAAAAGTAAAATAATAAATTTGAAATGCATTACACAGAACTGAAATAGTTTTTAAACATACGATTAAACAATATAATTAAACTAATATCAAAATATGAAAGATAAAATCATGCAACCATGAAACAACGAAAGAAGAATCTATTTTTATTAATTACTTATTGCACATTTCACGACTAATGACCCGGATACTTGTTTTGCCCCATTAGTGCACTTCACATTTCCCTTACCTCCTTTTCTTACTCGCGCACTTTCCTCTTATCACTTCACTTCACTACCCACTATCTTCACATCTCCACTAACGCACCCCTTCTTTCAGAACTTGACCAACACTGCGAATAGATGCAGGTAATAAATTCCTGTATCTTCTAAATACTTTTTCTAAACAATTATGTGTCTATATAATTAGACAATCATTTGCAATTGTAGAATAACGGGGAGAATCCTCTCATAAATGAATGGAAATAGAATGAGTAGAATAGGATTCTCCCCGTAATTCTGTGATTGCAAATGATTGTCTAATTATGAAGACACAGTTGTTTATAAGAAGTTATGTAGAAGATGCAATAAACAAGAGAGAAACAGAAATTTCTTCATTGTGAATAAATTCCTTTTTGACTAATAGTTCTAATAAAAATGAAAATTTCCAACGTTTGCATTTTTTTTCCTAGTTCTGAATTTTAAAATATTTTTTCTACCTTTCCGAAAATTATGATTCTATTGTACGTTATATATTTCTATGCGAGTTCATTTCTTTAAGCTCTGTATAAATTGAACTTTTCTTCTCCTTTTTAAATTTGACAATTGTTAGATTCAGAGATTGTAATTGTAGTATTCTATTTTATGATTTGTTTTATTGTACATAATTGTTTCATTTTTAATATTCATAGTAATTTTAATACAAAAGGTTGTTGAAAATAAAGAATGTATTTCAATAGGGTTGTAATTTGAATATGGTAGTACACAGCTGTTATTAATTTTTGTGTATCACAACTGATGTGAGCCCATAGTTTAGAGTACCAGTTTTGCCTGATGATCCGCATGAGGGATTGAAGCGTTTCATTTTATTTTAATTGTGTTCTTAAGTAAAGATGTCTGGTGTTTAAAAAATAACTATTTGAAATATTGTTTTTAAAGCACACTGTCAACAAAATATGTTCGGTTTCACTTGCCTCACTTCTTGAATTGCAGCAAAATTTACAATTAAGACCTCATAAATGCGTGAAAGATTTTTAATATAATGCTACAGATATTCGTATTTTGTTATATTAACAAGTGTCAGTATCGGTTTATGTTGACGTGATATCTCGGCACGTAATGCAGCTAATGGCAGCAGTCTGTCACCTTCTACCGCCTTCTTCTACAGCAACAGTTTCGGCCGCTAGTGGAAAGGGTTGTCTTTCCTCATGATTGTCCAAAGTAGTCGCCAAAAATTGGCAAACTTCTCGATTTTTAGTGCCTTCCAATGTGCCATCGTTGCTAATATTTTGACTGGATGTAAATAGCCAATCAGTATAAACGTCACTCTCAATCTTGATTGTCTATTTCCATTAATATTCTATGTGCATATGATTTGAAAACATCCAATTATTTTCACGCCTCTGATATAAATAAATCACATACACTTGTTGATAATTAAAACTCACAATTCACATTGGCTCAGGACACAAACAACGTTTCGAGGCTGTGATTCAGGCCTCCTCTTCAGGTTCATTATTTCCTTGTTCTACTACCACGCATATCTAAAACACGAACTGTACTGATTCAGTTTCTCTTATGTTTCAGAACTGTTAAGCCATATACGGACAGCAGCGTAGGATATCGAACTGAACATTGTGTGTTATACTTGTTCCTTTGACCTTACTCTCAAACTCTTCTCTTCTATTCCTTTATAGAACGTTTATATCCGTCCATTCCTTTTTGCATGGCGCGTTTCGTATCCAAGTTTTGATTCGGATAGGTTTTTATACAGGTCTTGGGGTCACCTCTCATGGTGCTGACATATGCTAGTCAACGCTGTTTCAGCGCCTTAGGCCCAGTTACACAAAGTTCTTTCAATACCTTTTACGAGATTTTCTGTCCACAAACCATGACAATAGAAATGCGCGTTCCACCAAGAACGATTTACGAGAAAAGAGCGTTTAAACGTAAATCACTAGTGTTCTCTTTGTTTACCTGCGCTAATCGCAATTTTCTTTATTTCTGTTAAATAATATGGAGTCTATGTTGTTATAAATATAAACGTAGGCTTCCGCAGCCGGAGTCAATATAAGCTTGTTTGTCCGGGACAAACCGCGTCTTAGTAGATGTAACTACCAACGTTTCGGCCATCGTGCTGTGGCCTTCTTCAGGGAAATGTCAGAGTCCTACAGACCTAAGTCGCTGTCGTGCTCTGCGAGGTCGAACGTGTTACGCGTCGGTTATATAGATTGTGTTGGGCGGCTACGCCATGATTGACCGGGCGCGG
>NNCF01144205.1:30606-44481 GCA_002313205.1 Laupala kohalensis
GGGGGGGGGGGGGTAGTGCCCAACTCCAGGCGCTGCTTAAGATCAAGCCATTATCAATATTAAGATTGTTAGATGTTCTGGCAATCTTTATGGTTTCTTTGATCCGTCTGGGTCACCAACGATCCTCCTTAGTAATTATCCGAGTTTCATCAAAATTAAAATCATGCCACGCCTCTATCGCATGGAGGCCTATGGCTGACTTGGTTGTCCTTCCATATTTGAAATGTCTAATGTGTTCCCTCATTCTCTTTTCCACAATTCGTCCGGTTTCCCCTATGTATTCGCGGCCGCATTTACAAGGTATGGAGTAAATGCCGACCGACGCCAGGGGGGGTAGCTTGTCTTTAACTTTAACAAGAGATTTGCCTAACTTCTCAGGGGCGCTGTAGACAGATCTTATGTCATGTCTCTTGAGAATTTTACCAACCTTGTCAGTTACTCCTTCCACATATGGGAGTAAGGCGGTTTTAGAAAACTTGCGGTTTTCTTTATCTTCCGAACGAACGTTATGATGCGATTTGAGAGCATTGTTTATGGCCTTGTTGTTGTAGCCGTTATTGCGGAAAGTATCACGCAAGAGTTCCATTTCTTGGTCTAAACTCTTTGTCACACACTTTTTTGGCTCGGGTGACTAATGTTTTTAACACACCACGTTTCATGGCTGGATTGTGGTGTGATTCAGCATTCAAATAACGGTTGGTATACGTTGCCTTGCGGTAAACGCTATGCACAAGGGAGCCGTCATTCTTCCTTTTTACGAGAACATCTAAAAACGGCAACTGACCATTGGATTCAATTTCCATAGCGAATTAGATGTTTGTATGAGCCTGGTTGATGAAAACCAAAAATCTGTTAAGATTTTCTCGTCCATGAAGCCATATGACGAAGGTATCATCCACGTATCGCAACCAAACTCTAGGTTTTAATAAAGAATTTTCTATAACCTCATTTTCAAACGCTCCTATAAAGATGGCAATGACCGGAGAAAAGGGTGAACCCATAGCAGCTCCTTCTACTTGGGAGTAAAATTTACCATCAAACTGGAAAACAGTGGAGTTAAGACAGAATTCAGTCAGTTTAGCCCACTCCAACGGTAAGCCTCGCTGCCCAAGCTGTTGTTCTATGACGTTTAGTGTTTCTAAATATCTACCACGTATAGAATACCATTCCAAAAGAGGACAACACGTCATCACCAAGGAACAAATCGAAATTTACAGACAAACCGAGACACAAAATAGCGAGATACACAATGAACACATTCAATACAAATCTCACATAGTGTAAAGTAAAACTTTGTTTTGTAGTTAGAATATAGAGAAGGTCCTCAATCTCATCGGGGAATTATCAACTCTTGAGGTCAGAGTTGATTTCGATCGCGCGGATCAATGATTTGATTCAAATTAATTCGCCATCAGTCCCGCCAATCCCTGACCCGCGATCAATCAGTCGCGAGTGGAGACAGTGTTCAAAGCCAGACATCGGATAAAATTAAGGTTTGCAGGAAAACTGACGGAAAATGTTTCTTGCGTAATGAATTGAATGGTTGTATATCACAAAGTTAAAAAATATCGTAATGAAAAATTAAATTGTCAAAAAAGCAGTTACAAACTGCGTATGACCACGTGGGGGACATAAAACTAATTTACTCTCCGGAAGCAAGCAAGGGTCCTAAGGCAGAGGCGGATTCAAAAATTTCAGCAAAAATTCATAGATAAGATAAAAGTTAACTACGAGTTATAATACTAATAAAATATCAACTTGTTTGTAATTTAACACAAAAAATTTATTTTACATGTACGAATTATTGTCGAACTATAGATTATACTGAGTATAGTGTTCACAAATCATAAGAATTGAAATAACACTAAATTCACGATTTCTTGTTTCAATAAACGCATCCCTGGAGAAAAGCATAGAGAACCTGTATAAAAAATCTGCCTCGACCCGAAAGAAAACCGGAGAAAGACCCGGGTCAGGATGGGGCTACATAATTAATGTACACAACCGTGCGAAAGTTGAGTATACATAAAACTAAATTAATATGAATCATTAGACACAACTCATTGGCACATAACATTAAAGTTTCTTTTCGCTGGTTTGTATGCTTAATTAAAATAAAGTACATAAGCAAATTAATGTGTACCTAAGACCTATATATATGAGTTCTATTGGCAAATTATTAGGAAAAAACACAGGAAGTATAAATGGAGAATAAAATATACGACATTTCACTTGCATTTCATTTATATAGGGTAAATATTACTACATTATTCTTAAATTCGCATGGTGATGGATTGTCCTTGAACTTCAGAAATACAAAATAAAAGTAGTCCTCTGTAGATAAGTTGGTATTCTTCAACTCTCGAAAGCCTCAATACACACACTAAAAGAATTCTGTACTGAACTAAACGTACATTAGAACAAGAGGTATAACTTCTAAAATAATTTAATCTAAAATAATTCAGAGATTTTTAAATCATTATATTAAGAAACAACTATTGTGATCTGTGGCGTATACATGGTCTAGCGAACCGGACTCCCTCCCTGCACCCCGGACCGAATACTGGTCGGTAATTCACGGAACAAATAAAATGAAAACAAAGTATAGTCTTCTTGGTCCTCATGACCATTCGACAACTATAAAAAAAGTTAATTTATTTTACTTTCATGGCTTTTAACAGCGTGACTGATGGCGAAAATTTGTTTTTCAACATTTTTCAGAGTTGCGTTCTTTTTCAGAATATTCATCAAAAATATATTCAGCACTCTTCAACTTTTTTGTTGTACATGTTAATGATAATTAGTTACGTGTTACATGCCATAGCAATTCTTATTGTGAAGATAAGATGCGTGTAAATTAATCACATTGTCCAGTCGTTCTTTTAATCTTCAGTTTAGACGATCTAATGAATGGTTTTAGTTACCGTCCATTCTCTAAAAATAGTTGTTTCATTATTATAGCATATATTCAGTTAGTTCGACCACCTTCTAATCCGTTCTAAGATGATTTTGAAACAATCAAAGGAGAAGGAGCAAATGTTAATGTGATTTTGAATATAAAAGTACGAAATATCTCTTGATTTAATTGAAACTTACAGATTCTTGCAAACATTTATCAAATTTGAAACAAAAATTTAAGTAAATCATGATAGAATATAAATTTTGTTTTCAAAATTTAAAATTCGGATATTTATTTATTTTTGTAACTGGACAGGGAAACACGTTAAACTTACATAATTTGAAAAAGTTAATTAGTATAATGTAGTGATGATTTTACTAAAACATGTTTTCAGGGCCTGATGGAAATTCCGTTAATAAATATACGACCCAACAATGACTTGTCTTTATTGTTTCCCCTTTTCTTGTTTCAATCAAGTAGGATATTTTCAGGATCTGATATCTCCCAAAATAAAAATAGAAATTAACACAATTATGTTTTATTACCTTTTCCCTTATTGTTACAAAATTGGAATATGCAGAAAATTTTGGTTAAAATATCATGCATTCTCTTTGTAAATTAAAATTAAAAAAGGTAATACCGAAGCGAAATTTTTCTTAGTGACCGTAGTTCCTGGTTTGAAGTCTTGTTTGTAGAGATAGAGGTAGTGTAAGTTTTCTGGTTATGTATTGTGTAGCATTAGATAGCAAATTTGTCGCATGCAATCAAGAACAGTCCTCGAAGACGGTAGGGACTATTTTAAAAACCGTACATTCTACTTATTCAAAATGTATATTTAATCATATCTTTTACTTTGCAGGTTCATCAGGTTATGAAATATTTTGATCTTCAAAGAGCTATTTTTTAATTTGTAAACTTTTCTTTACAGTAATGCTTCCATAGCAGAGCATGAACTACTAATAATCCAAACTGAATTATGCGTCACAAACAACAATAAAACATCAAGATAATAAAGAAAAAACTGTGTTATATTCACTTCAAATACAGTGAAAGCACAGAGACCCGTAAATATCTTTTTTTTTAATTACATTTGTATAATATTAAGTATACATCCAACGAACAAAGAACATTAAGAGGCTACAAGTAAACAATCATCGAAATCATCCAAATACATTGATGTAAATATACGCCCTTGTATCAACTTGAAGAGTATAAGAAATCTAAGTGCTCAGTATTTAAGAAAAAATAACTTTTAAAGCTTAGAATTTAATGGCAAAATAACATAAAGTGCTTCGAGAATAGGGGCAAAAGAACAGAAGGTGTTTATAATTAAGGGCGTAAGAAAACAATAGCTGCGTAGAATTTAAGAAGTAAGAGCACTGTAGGTGCGTAGTGTAAGGCGTTAGAGCACTAGGTGCGTAGAGTATAAGGCGTTAGAGCACTAGGTGCGTAGAGTATAAGGCATTAGAGCACTAGGTGCGTAGAGTGTAAGGCGTGAGAGCACTAGGTGCGTAGAGTGTAAGGCGTGAGAGCACTAGGTGCGTAGAGTGTAAGGGGTGAGAGAACTAGGTGCGTAGAGTGTAAGGCGTGAGAGCACTAGGTGCGTAGAGTGTAAGGCGTGAGAGCACTAGGTGCGTAGAGTGTAAGGCGTGGGAGAACTGTAGGTGCATGGGCTTGAAGGCGGGGGAGCACTTAACGTGCGTATGCTTGAAGGCGAGGGAGCACTTAACGTGCGTAGGCTTGAAGGTGGGGGAGCACTTAACGTGCGTATGCTTGAAGGTGGGGGAGCACTTAACGTGCGTATGCTTGAAGGTGGGGGAGCACTTAACGTGCGTAAATTTAAAGGGGGGAGCGCTTGACGTGCGTACATTTTAATCCGGGGGAGCGCTTGACGTGCGTAGAGTTTAATTCGGGAGCGCACTTATCGTCTCTAGAGTTTAACTTGGGAGCGCACTTATCGTGTCTAGAGTTTAATTCTGGATCGCACTTATCGTGTCTAGAGTTTAATTCTGGAGCGCTCTTATCGTGTCTAGAGTTTAATTCTGGAGCTCACTTATAGTTTCCTAAAGCCCCACGCACTAAAAAGAGAATGATTATACTTAAATCCATGTTACTTTGCCTAGATAAATTTTAACTAACTGGAAAAAATTCTTAATACTCAGACTCTATATAGGGAAATCAGCGCAAGCGCCATTTTATTTTATTTTTGCTGACTTGACATATGTTGACATCTCAGCCCAATGAAATACTCGTAATAACTTCGTTCGCTTTTTACAGTTACAGTTTATTTACATCTATAAATTGCGACTTCAATCCGTATTAAACATTTTTATTAAATCTTGGAGAACAAGTTCAATCTAACATACTGATATACAATTGATCTTTTGTGGAGAAATAAGCGTTCTGAAAAATTTTAAGTGAGCTTAGATTATGTTATAGCATTGTTTCAAATATCTGCTCATTGAAATTAGTTTAAATGACGTAAAAAATTTATATCAAAAGATGGAATCCTCAGTTATTGTTGAAAATATTTGAAGAAGTGAAATTTAACAATTAATATAACCTACAATCTAGCCTCTAAAATACGTAATTATTTTACTTGAATGTAAGAATGATGTCCATTCTAGTATTGAAACGTTATATAATAATATTGGCTTAGATAAATCTCTTATTTTCATGTCAATCATAATTAAATGTTAAATATTTTCTTCAAAAACCTCTATTTTCATACACTGTCACCATTTACTGTAGCCTTCAATTCAGCTATACATGGCTCTAATTGCCTTGACGTAGGCGAGCCGTAAAGCCTTCTTACAGAAATTCGCAACAAAATGGCGCTTGCGCTAACTTAGCTTTACAGAGCTCTATTTTGACGTAAGAGACACGTACGCCCCTCGTCCAACATGAGGTTAGGCTAACCCGCTTGACAGTAGAGAATTACGGGACGCAAGGATGACCCCTGCAGGGTCGTAGATGAGTCGCTTGGGAAATACTCACAGCCATAAGTCGAAATACGAGTAAATAAATAGATAAATGTAACGTAAAGCTAGATTCGTTCATGGGATCATTTAAGGTAATACTTGCTTAGGTAGAAGAAGATCACAAAAATATCTGAAATAAGCATAAATAAACCGCGTAAAATAATTTATTGTGATTTCAATTTGAAAAACATACCACACTGGCCATTTAAATGAAATAATTGCAATTCAAAATTATGCTGAAATACATTGAATCTTATGGAAAAAACACTTATTAAAAAATAAAACCAACTTTTAAATCACAAAAGTGATGGAAGATTACTTTGATTTGTAATAAATTTCCCGTAATATTTTTTACATCTCCTTTATTTATAGGGCACCGGACATCGGAGAAAGATATTTCAGTTTTCTAAGGTGGGATGCATAAATAACTAAACCGGCGTGCTTGACCGTCATGTTTTTACATACTGTTAAGCATTTCAAACGAGTCAAGCGAGTTCCTGAATATTATTTGTACTATATTAATAACTGATCGAAATAAATTAAATCATGTTTTCCCGTCATTATTATTCATCTTGTTGTGTTTTAAAACATTTAGAAGAAAAATAAAGAAAAAATTATATTTTTCAGTAATTTGTCTAACTTAGAGTGCTGTTACCACCTTAATAGACATCCAATATTCAGTATTCAGAAGTGAAACCAATTTCGTGAGAGTGACTTCCTTGAAATGTATAGAGGCGTGTAACACGACGTTAAATGTGATCTGAAGGGACAAGTGTCATATCGTACGAAGAAAAGTTCACAGGAACTAAGAGATGCGTATTCAATGAAAATATGGTCAATCTCGCTTCCCCACGTGAAATTTTATTCTTCAGTTTATTATTCACCAGTTACACAAAAATGCAGTAAATCACGTCTCCTACTGGTGCATTTCCACCAAAAGATTATAATAATATCTAATAATAATACTATCAACAGATCTGAAAGGCTGAAGTACATCAATCTGCTACTAGAGAGCTCTATTCTCACCCAGACGTTTCATGATGACAAAATATACATAATTACCTATTCATTACATGAAAAATCGCCACAAAGTCTTAATGCCATTTTTTAAATTTTAATGTAATGTTGAATCAATTCTTTAATTTGCACACGAAGAATTCAATAATGTATTTGCGCAGGAGTGTTTTCTCTCGAGTTAACATGGGAAGAACCCATATCCACTAGTTCAAGCATGACTCTCTCTCCAGACTTCGTTGAGTGCACCTCGGACTTAACTGAGTCCGTCATGAACATTTTGTGAAAAGTGTTGTGCGTGGGGTCAAACTATGCATTTCCGGAAAACATGTGATGCGACCATCTAAAACTGTCGAGAATATGGCTTTGTTGTGATCATGGAAGCATTGTGATCATATAAATTTTGAACACTGTTGATGGAACCACAAACCGTCTCTGCCTCCTGCATCTTCCCACCTCTTGAGACGCTGTTCGCCAACTGAGCATGAGCAAACACTACAATAACGTAACTAAGAGCTCACATACCTTTCACTGACCAGTGAAAATCTAACGAACAGTGTGATCTTTCATGATCAATTTAACCTGCTTTCATTGACGAATTCAATAACATTTAACTGAACCTTGTTGTATATAATCATGCCTCTTTTATTTTTAAATTAATGTCATGTGTTTAGCTGTAAGTTTTAGTATTATATATTTTACGTGTATGTCCAGTGATTTCTTGTGTGTTGGGGTTAGATTTTTGGTGAGATTATTAGGGAACCTGTTTTTGCGTCATTTCTTTGTAAAACAATTAATATTTTTATGTCCATTGATTTATTGTTTCTTTTGATATAAAATCGTAGTAATCCATGTGGTTTTCCAATTTAAACTCTTTTAATTAATCATGTTACGTCGAATGAAAATGGGAGACGGGACCGGGATTCGAACCCGGGACCTTGAGCTTTACGCGCTCATGCGCCTACCGACTGCGCCATCCCGTTCGCCTCTCGGGCCCGTCTACCATTCTCATTCAACTTGTGAAACCCAAAGACCTCNCAGAGGTCTTTGGGTTTCACAAGTTGAATGAGAATGGTAGAATAATTGTAGTAACATCTGGTTTATTTATTGATCTCAATAATTGTTTCTTGAAATAAATAAGACTGGTATATAATTTACATGGGTCAGACGAGCATTAATAGAGGTTTATCAGCGTAATTATTATTTTTCTATTTTGCCTTCAGTGTTTGGGTTAGACTGCTTATAATGTGGTTAGGTTAAAGTTCATGGTTTTCGAAATATCGTGGAAAGTCTCCTTTACCCATTGCTTTCCCTTCGAACTAGCAGAAAATGTACACGTGTGTAGAAACCACCTCTAGCATTGGTCACCGCCCGCGTTAGCATACCAGTTCAAATTCACCGCGCTACTTTATGACCTAAGTCGCCTGATTTAATGTTAAAACACATTTCATTCTACTATGCAGCTTGCTCGCTCGCTCTACCCTATCCTAACTCTATAGTTAAGTCACATGCGACTAGATGCTGAGATGACAGGGTACTCTGATTGGTCGCAAGAAAATAGCAGTTGGAGAGGGAAGTTGACGTCATTTCATGATTCGTATCAGGTCTGTGATTCGTTCCAGTGATATATGCTGGATATACAGGATTCCAGCCAATTACAAGGTAGATACGCTGAATTATCCGATGGTTTAAGACGACTCTTCATGATAGTAGGATAGCCCTTAACAAGAACAACTACGTAATGTAGTGTTGTCTGGTACTATTCCAATTACTAGATGAAAATATGAAATACTAGAAAACGCCAGTCTCAATTGCAGTTCTTTTTCAACACAATATGCATTCATACTTTCAGTATATTTTCTTAAACCATAGATAGCAATGGAGTCTAGATAATTTATTGTAATTACATAGTTGAAGACTAGTACCAATTATCGATCTATTCCCCTGTGTGTTAAGTCCAGTCAAAAGATTCGAATCGGAAGAATCACTAAGTAATGTATTGTTTTAAAAGCATTTTGTGACCGTTTACCTTACAAAAAGCATTTAAGTAATCAAAAGAATTTCCTTTTATTATTCACAAAGCTTAAAAGCCTCTATTTTTTTAATAAAAGGCATTAATGGATCTTGTTCTGCGGACAGTTGATGTTACACTGAATGGCATTAATAGGTAGTCGATTGGACTTACAGGTTTACAAGAATAGAAATAATTTTCTCTTCATATTTTCGGATTAAAAGCATTCATGGATTTTTTGTAGCTTCTACCTCCATCTTGTCTGACCTTAACTTCTAGCACGAATTTGAGCAAACGATAGTAATTAGGTTCATAAAATTCTTTGTTACATTCTACGTCAAACAATGTAAAAATGTATAGCACAGGATCGACATAGATCAAATACGACTAATATATGAGAAAGAAATGAGGTTCGCGGATAACTTTTTATAGATTTTCAAAAACGCAGTAAACATGAAGGCAGTTGTTATTGGAAAATTCAGCTTTTGAGAAAAAAAATTGTAATTTAAAATTAACTGACTGGGAGTCAAAAATGTTGTATTGTCACTTAAAATATCACTTATGTCAAATTATTCACATTTTCACGACACTACCAGAGGTAAGCAAAATTTGTTAGTACGACGTTATAAGAATATGAAATCAATTCGGGATTTGGACTGAGTCGGGGCTACATCAAGCAGTTTCTCGTTCATTGCCGTTCGATTTCTTGCGCACATGCGCGAACCCAGATGTCGACTTCTACTGTCATCCAAGAGGACTACAGTCAGCTTTTCTGGTTGTGACTGGAAAACCCCAAATTAATTCAACCTAAAAAAATATCGATAACTCGACAAAAGTATATCATTTCAAGTAAACAGAAAAGCAATTTTACTCACACAACAAGAGCGTGCCTTTAAGTAAGTTCTTGTAAATGTCGTGCAATGACGTCTCAAGTACGTAATGAACGATATCCAGGTTTAAAATAATTAATTTACGCAAAAACATAACATTAAAAACAAGAAATAAAAAACGATTACTCATACTTTAGCTCATTCATATCTGAATCCAGTGGCGTAACTATCCAAGTCCGGGCCCTCGGGCAAAATATAGCTCGGGGTCCCCTAGTGGTTATAGTTTCAGTATTTTAATATAGTTAAATTTAGAAATATATTTTATTAATTTTTAAATTAAAAAATACGACATACCCAAGTAACTGTTTAGTAATTATATCAGAAATATTTGCATACCACATTTTTAATGCGATAATTGTACAAAAATCGTGTGTATCATTTATATTTTCATACGACTTACTTTCGTTGCAGTAATTTTTTTTAACTAACTGATCTAATCTGCTTCTTAAATCATTTGTAAATGTTCATACCGCGTCTATTATTTTGTTTGCCTGTTTTTAACCTTTATTGTGAACGTGTAACTTAGGAGTAAAATGGGTTTTTCAGTTCGTGAATATTTTCTTTTGCTCTAATCTTAGTTGTTTGGAATGCAGCGTCCCGACGTGCTTTCTTTCAATGCGAACCATTTTAAATATTCCAAGCCAAATATTCCCACCGCGTCGTTAATTTCTGAGTATAGCACTTCCTCGAGAAGCCGTAGTCCGTGAGAGAGGGGTTGTCAAGATGAGATCATGAACCGGTGATTTTATGAGAGATTGAGTACGTGAGCAGACAATGGCTGTTTCTATTATAGAATTTTATCATAAGCCGTAAATTAGCGCCTAGTATTCAATGCAAGTCCTCGTTAAGTATTTAACAATTTTCACTATTCTTAATTATAATTTGTAACATGAAGTGAAATGCCACTGTAAGAAGTAAATATGAAACTATTCGTGATTATTGAGCACGTGTGAGAAGGTCGAACCGCATGTACCGTTATTGGACCAGCCAACTCTATACTTAATAATCATTTAAATATCCTCAGAAAGTGAGTTGCAAGCAAATACTGGGTAGAACGGGAACCTTTCTCAAGCTAACTTCAAAATATTCACGTAATGTACTCTCACAGAGTGAGTCTGTTTCACTCAAATTTTCATCTAGTGTGTTGTCTTCAATTTAATTTTTAGTGTGAGACAATACAACTTATAAACAATTATTCAATATCTATTATATTTACTTCTGCAATGAGAACCTTCTAAGCCATGACATGCAGAATTTATTAGACAACAATAACCTGTGATGTCAAATATGTATTACCGTCTATAGTAAAGTTTGAATCAAGCCGTGTTAATCTAAAATTCAATTAATGTGCTTTTTACTTGTTTATTATTTAACTTGAGATTCTATGTCTATTTCAAATCTAAGCCGTGTGTTTCTTACTTGTGTATTGTTTGACCTGATATTCTATGTATATCAATGACATGTGTGTAATACGACAGATCCACTTTCATCATAAGGGGTATATATTCTAATTTTTTTAATTTCATGTAAATTGTGTTGATTGGGAATATTACTGTTACATTTCGTAACATACCGCTTATAATCTTACGTATCAGTCATCCTATTTGTAACGGACGATTGCATAATGTTACGTAATACTCAGTCACCCGTAGCGTCTACAAGCAGAACTCCGGGATTCCCCTTATTTGAAGCACACCAAACCTTCAACGGTCGGTCTGAATCAGCAGTCTAGAAACTTCTGTCAGTAGTAGCTTTATAAAACCATAGATGGCACTAGTGTTCATACATTACCTAAATTCAATTTAAGTTGTAATAAAGATAAAAAAATTAGAGATATAAGAAAACTATGCATTAAAATCTATATAAATATTATTCCAACCACAAATTATATTAAAGAAAGGGATTGTGAAGCCAACGAGAAATTAATTACGTAATGAAAATGCAACAATTGGAAAAGCACTATTAAAGTCCTGAATATTGTAAATAAATTTGTATAAATATTTAACAAAATGTAATATAGATTTAATTTTGTATAGTTATGTAACAAAATACTAGCCTAAAATGGCAACCTTGTAAAAAGAGCGGTTGGAAGCGCGCAAATTTCGCGCCGATCGCGTCTATCCGCCAGAAAGTCGGGGAGGATAGTCCTGCTACGCTACATAGCAGTTCACCCCAACATGAGAACAGTGAAATATACATTTATGAGTTTCATAGAAAAGTGATATTTAGAAAGAAAGTTATGAAGTTATTAAGATGCAAACGACAACAGTGAATTAGTGTGTTATGAGTTTCATAGAAAAAAGTGATATTTAGAAAGGAAGTTATAACGTAATTTAGATGGAAGTGAGAACAGAGAATTATTGTTGGATCAATTATACATAAAAGAGTGATATTCAGAAAGAAAGTTATTAAGAAGCAAGTGAAATCACTGTATAGTAGTAAGGAATAACTATTATAAAGGAGATGAAATAAGACAAGTTAGAACAGTGAACAATTAGACCACCAGTGTTGTAGTAGAACAGCGATAAGACGTTAAAGTAAATTAAACAAAAGTTGTAGAAATATTGAAAGGCGAGTGAATAGAAAGTTGAATTCAAACTAACATTATTATAAAACCAGTGAAAAACAATCAATAAAATATTTAAAATTACAAAGTTCAACGAAAGATGCAACAATGAGTTCATTAAACTGAGTGAATACAAGTGTTGCTCCGCTTCGAATCCTCAAATTGGCAGCCTCACTGTGGTAAGGCTCCACATCTCATGTTCTGCTACTGTCGGGACAAAGAAAACTGCACGACGACCGTAAAGAAGACGACACTGGCTAGGCCAATAAATGCTGTTCAAAGCAATCAAAGCTATGAGCTCCAACGTACCAAATTAATAAATATTTTATCAAATCTAAACAAAATTGGTAATTATAGAAACATCAATGAGAATAATTACCAATAGAGAATGTAAATCATCTCAATTTTAATATTGTATTGCTTAAGGATTTTACTTCTAACTGTAATTGTTTACATATTCATACTTACCCAGAGTCAATCGTAAATATAGTATATTTTCAGCTATCATAACATTAACTTGTAGCAGGTAATTTATTGTTCATTTTTGTATTCAATTTGTTATTAATTTTTGAAACATTTTCTTTTATGTCTACCTTTGAAGGTAGTGGTCTTCTGGAAATTTAATTTACCTGTCTTCTCCATTATTGGGAATATGGTGTTTAGCTAACGTTATAGAGCTACCTGACATTATTAACATGGCAATTCGTACCAATTACTTTCACTTCTGTTCCTGATATGTGAGTATGGAAAGAGTATAAATTGAGTAAATGATACCACCATAGGAGTGAAATATTTTCACTTTTTATGTTATTCGACACAATGTATATTGTTACACTTGTGAAATGTTAATGTGTCAATTTTTCAATTGTTTTATGTATAACACGGTTGAATGTTGAGTTCAATAATTAATGAAAGATTTGTTCTTGTGCTTATTTAATCCTTCTTTAATTCAGTAGCCAACATCTTCCTAGTAGTTTGATAGGAACCTCATCCATTGTGCTCTTTTATTTCTGTTGACATTCTTACAAGTCTTTATCCCTGCCAATGATAGTGGTCCTTCGAATTACTTAGTATGAAATTTCCCCTTCCCCTTTTTTATATTATGTTGAAATATGTGTGGCGTTCATGGCTGACCGCTGAGTTAAATAACCACCCATTAGGCGTGGACCCCTCAGTAACCTCGAATTCGATGGAAAAACCACTTCATCTCTCTTGATTCATGGAATTTCTCAATTTTTTATGAACTTCCGTTTCGAAAATGACCGTTCTGAGACACACAGAACAAGTGTCAACAAGCTAGACGTTTATTCTCCAACATAACAAAATGAAACAATATAACAAAAATCAATGGTTTCCCGTGGAAGGTTTCTTCTTCCTCTGCTCGGGAAAAAGACAGTCGCAGTTACGCGATCGCAACAGCGGTGGCCTCTGGATAAGCGAGTCGACCGCCCGATGCCAGCGTGCCTACTCCGATGTCGGGGCTGGATTTACCATGTCCCGTGACGCACCGTGTC
>NNCF01144205.1:44939-65846 GCA_002313205.1 Laupala kohalensis
ATAAGGACAAATTTGATTTATTCCGGCGGGGGATTGATCCACCGCAACTGTACAGTTAATAACATGACAACTGTGCACACATCCGGGAAACTGACATAGCGAAAAATGATCAATCATATCCCTTATTGAATGCAGTTTAGCTATTTGATTCAAGTTTGTCAAGTTACACAATGACAAAAGTTTATACGGAAATTGATGTGTTAGATCGGTTTGAGATTTCTCAAATAGAATATTAGATTCTCTCAGAAGCTCGTCATCTGTTAATTTAAAAAGCTGTTGTCGAATTTGAAAAATTTCTTTGTTCCGTGGATTGCCAATCCCTGGACTGATGAAATGTTAGTTGACGCATATTTCCTTATTCTTAGGAAATTGCTTCTTTTTTCGACTGTCTGCTGCGGTACGATATGACATCAAAGTGTATAAAGAATTATATGTTCCCTCATTTGGCTGAAGTGTTTGGGACTAATACAGAATTGGCTGACGGTATCTTCCGACATTCTGGGGTTCTAAACCAATGGCCCAAATAGGGTTTAAGCGGAATGAATTAAAAGCACGAACGTGCTCTTTTTTATGTTTATAAGTATCGTCTTACTTGGAGTGAGTCAGACGAGCTGACAGTCAACTTTCTCTCTTCTACGTTAAGAACTTACGAAATAAGTGGATTTTGAGCGGTATACAATGATCGCCAATTTTGTGACGCTGGCTCTCGGATAAGAACCAATTTAAAACTTGTAAATTCTACAAACTTGTAAACGTACAAATGAATGGACAATGTAAAATCATTTTTAATCTCTATGGCATGAAAATCGTTCCAGTTATTTATAAAAAATGGAAAAAAATTGTTTCTTATGAAAAAATTCGTTGATTAATTATGACTAGATTATGTAAAATAATCGTTTTTAATTATTAATGTTTTTGGTTTGAATAATTAATGTTTTCTACACAAGCGGATAAAAACTACGAATAAGACCCCCTATCATTTTCATAGGTATATTCCTGAGGGTTCCCGAGCTACGTCCGGGTGTACAGTGTGCTTGTTACGCCACCTACTGAATCTTCACTACAGTGACAAATTTGTCATTGCATTTTTACTATTAAACGGACAAAATTTTGGGTATAAGACCTTTTCTTTAAACAGAGCACGACCGATTTTCGTTAAATTCTCAAACTATAGTTTTGAGAGAGTAAGCAAGTGATTGATCTTGGTCTTACCTCTTTTTTTAAAAAAAATTTCTTATTAAAGAAATTTTCGTCACGCGCAAGAACACAACCCGCATAACGTACCATATTCCTTATGTATCACGGACACGGCTCTTTAAAATTAACGCAATGATATACCGACATTTCTTGCATGATATAGCAAAACGACAATTTATTCGGTTACCGTTCTTGTGGGAAAGCGTTGTCGTACAGTTTTAAAATTATTTCTCCGCAGACAACAGTGGGTAGGCAACCCATCAACACAAACCAATGGATATTAGTTTGTCATTTGTGAAAAGCGGTTCCGTCCATTTTGTTGAAATTCGTAGAATGTGATATGTAAAGGATGCGAAAGTGATTGATCATGACTGTATATGCGTGAAAAAGGTCGTCATATTCTCTCTTGAGGCAAAACCGGTTGCACATGTGGCCAACCCACTTTGAACATTCAGGTCGATTTCATGTAGGTCACCGATATAAAATTAACTCTCCTAAGTTCACAGTAAAGATGCTGACATTTTTCTGAAATTTCCAAAAGATTCTTTGGTCTCCGCGTATCTTTTCTTACAATAAAATTTATAAAGCTCATAGAATATTAAGAAACACAAACTCTTCTAAATACGGAAGAAATTGACACATCTGTTCATTGAAAATTTTTGCGCAACCCTGCATTTAAAAAAGTAATTTTTTCGGGAAAAGGGATCCCCAAACCGGATATTTTTATTAAAATATCGCTATATTTATTCATTAATATGTAAATCTAATATATTGAACTCAAGTTTGTAACATAAAGGAGAGCATATAATATAAAATGTACATATCGATAATTTACTATTTCAAGAACAGTTCAAACGTCTCAAATTGTAACAATTTATTAAAAGAACATAAAACAGAAAGTTGTTTTTTTTTTTAATATCTACCTCAATCAAATTTCATCAATAAATAAAAACTTATCAGTCGTCAGATTTTGACTTCATATCAGCAGCTACAATGATTTCATTTTATATCATTCATATGTTCGAGCAATTTATAAATAACGAATAAAATTTTAAACCTACCCTGTTGTTTTAATTCCCTCAAATTTTCCTTTTCTACGTATTGAGCTTTTTAAAATATTAATTTTTTTTATTGAATGAATCAAACTTAAGAATTTTACTTTTATTTAGCAAGACTACTTTATGTACCTGCATAATATGGCAGATAGTACTTTCCCCCATCTCCTTAGGATGATGTAGGAAATTTCACTCAGTTTTATGTTTATTTAAAAATGTAAAAATGTCATAAAAAAGTTATGAATAGTATATTACAACAGTCGATGGAGTTTGTCGTAACTCACGTACTACTCCCTTCGAAAAAATGTTGTACCCAAGGTATATAGAATACAACATACTGTGCATTTAAAAAACACGTTCAATATAGATTAAGTGGTTTATCCATGGAATTCGAGGTTACCAATGATTTAAGATGCAGATTAGATCAGTTAGTTAAAAAATGCTACAACGAAAGTACGTCGTATAAAAATATAAATGAATCAGTGTTTTTTGTACAATTATCGCATTAAAACATATGTAAATATTTCTAATTAAATTACTAAACAGTTACTTAGATATGTCATATTTTAATTAAAAAATTAATAAAATATATTTCTAAATTTAAATATATTAAAATTCTGAAACTACGACCACTAGGGGGTCCCGAGCTAAATTTTGCCTGAGGACCCCGACTTGGATAGATACGCCACTAGATTCAGTTATGAATAAGTGAAGGTATGAGCAATAGTTAATTACTTACTTGAGACATCTTCGCACGACGTTTACAAGAACTTACTGAAAGGTATGTTCATGTTATATGAGAACAAGTGCTTTTCTCGCTAACGCTTTTGAATATCCAGGAAATTATGAAGAAAGCTACAAACGTCTATTAGAATCATGTTTTATTTGTTATAAAATTACATTTAAAGAGTAGTTTCAGAAACTTATATTTCTGTGCATTAGAAAATATGAAGTGTTTCTGATATGTAATATCATCACTGCCATGTGTAAGATGTAATTAGGTTTAGACCCACTTCTATTTACTTAAATCGATTGTATGCAATTAAAGAGAAATGTTGAACATATTCCCGTGGATCACAAGCAAATAATTTTTACTAAAACGTTTCTGCACTGGTAAATATACAAACTCTTCAATATTCAAATGTGTTAATAATACATTTAAAATTCAATCATTTCATTGAAATGTTTATTTCAGTTTACTTGAAATGATACGCTTTCGTCAAGTTATCGATTTTAGGATAAATTAATTATGTTGGCAAGTGTGGCACCCTCTCCCCTCTAGGTGTCACTTTATGCCGGTTTCTGGCGGAAGAACTAGCGGTTTTTGCAGATCGTTTACTGGTAATTCTCGAGTACTTTGCCTGCTTGTTACTGAGGAAATCAGTAAGTGAAAAATAGACAATATCCAAAGCCTCTACGTTAGTAACTGATACATTGATCTACTGAATCTGTAGAATTTGAATTATCCGTTTGTCTTCGGAATTGATTGACATCATGTTACTTCCCCCTTGGTTTATTACTGGTGTATAGAAAATACGCAAAACACGTCTTTGTATTGCTTCCGTTTGCATTTGTTCCTATCTGACGAAGGATACGCGCCCCTTTCTGCGCTGCAGTTTTTGGATTCCCTAAGGCCTTCCTCTGTGGTCTTAGAAGAGGAAGAACCCCGCCATTTTACCCGTCCCACTTGCGGTGTGAGTTGCAGTGTTGTCTTTCGCGTCACAGTTCAATATAACTTCTGATTTGTGACTTCTAAACTAATCAAGTACGTAAACATTGCTCATTGCCGAATTACTAGTTAGCAATTATTTCTACCGTTATGTACCCATTGTAAATGTTGAGGTGGAGGGGAGGTTTAGGCTTGTTTTCTGCTTTGCCATTTTCATATTTTCGCTCTGTCAGCAATACATTTTCATAAACTAAATAACTTGCATCTGAAACGTCTACTGAGTTACTGTGATTATTAAACACTTTTTAAAAATTCTTCCAAAACCAATGTGATTTGTACACAGAAAAATTTCAACACTCAAATTGATTATTTCCAAGGGGATTCACTAGTTTTGGGAGTACTTGTCTAAAACTTAATTGAACTAAAAATTACACTAAATAATAAAGCTTGATATTGATATTGCTAAAATATTGAGGTTGATCATGTTGAATCCTTAGTTGAGTGAAGACAGGGAGGGATAGCTATCTGAATAACAAACAGCAAAAGTTTGATTTCCTCAACAACTTTTTTTGTGACTTAAGTTATATCATCTTTTAACTGCTTTATTGGGCCAATGTTTAAGAAAAATATATTTTTTTATTAATTTTAGGCAATCTTTGGTAACGTCCCCAAGTGAAAAGTCCCACAACTATATACTCGCTGCCCCACTGATAATTTGTATTATGCAACAGGACTACTATTAGTGATATTTTAAAAAAAAGAGAATATTATAGATACTTTGTTTATCCTGCATACATAGCTGACCAGTGTAAGTTTTACAAGAATGTGAATTTTAGCAAACAGTCTGTATCTCTGAAATGTGCACAAAATTTACCAAGATTTAAGAATTAGATAAGTATTTTAGTAACTTTATATGCAGTGTAATCTAATGATTAAAATCACGAACAAGAATTGTATAAATTGTAAAACATTGTAAATGATAAATATACACAAAATCTGCCTATTAGTCTTATATATTATTATCAAATGAAGTTTTTGCTTGGTTAAAGAAAACTAAATGGAATGAAGCAGTTTCCAATGTCTTTCAAAATTTTTGTACATTTAGTAAATTGTTGTTGAACTCCTTATCAGTCTTTACTTTTATATATTTTACCCTACAAATGTTTTGATGTACAAATCCCTAATAATCTGTGATGCTCCTGGTCATGACTTTGAGAATGATATCCACAAGCTAATAATCAGAAACAAACAACATTCAGCACTTATCAAGTTTCTAAAATAGACTTTTGGATCATTTAAACAGCACTTTATAAAAAGTATTCTGGCATAGTTAAATCTGTGTAATATATTGTATGAAACTGAAAATGTGTAAATTATGTCTTTCATATTTTTAGTAATGTAATATTTAAACAATAATCATAATAATTTATTTATTTGTTTAATCACACAATCCTTCAAAGTCAGGTTATTTAGCATCATGAACAGTTTTTACATTTCTTGTATTCCATTTTCACATATTTCACTGACATTTATTACATTTTGTGTACTTTAAATACTCAGAAATATCTCATTGTTGGTGTACATAAGCTTTAAAATCCATTTTAAATAAAAGTCTTAAAATAATTGTTTTAAATATATTTTCTTACATACATACATACATACACTAATCATAATCATTTTAATTGTTATGGACAAAAGTCAATCAGGTATTTTTAGCATGTTCCTTAGTTTTTCTTATGTGTTATTTTGATATTATTTGCCAGTTTCTTAAATAAGAGGACAGTAATCTGTTGTATTGTAAGTGACTGTTTCATTCCCTTCCTTTTAAGCCAAAAGAGAAGAATCGTTTGATTATGTATATTTTAAAAATTTATAATATACATAATCAAGCAATTCTTCTCCCTTGGTTTTACATTGACCGATTGTTAGAAAAAAGGAGGCAAATGAAATTTGAATTTTGAAGAATTTAAACATTTTTTCTGTTTCTACTGAAACCAGGGTGGATTGAAGTTCCTAGGGATCAGATAAAACCTAATTCACATGCTTTTATATCAATGGATTGGGAATGTTTCAGGAGCATTTACAAAATCAGAAAACATTGAATGTGTTTTTTAAAATGAAATTTAGCATGAGAGGGCACATTTAAAGAGGAAAGGAATTTATCACACTAAGCTCTGTTATTTTCATTCCGATGTTGAGAGGAATAGTTGTTTCTCCTACTGCATATTTTTCACATTATCATAACCTGACTCCCTATGAATTTCTTTCCCCTTCCGAAATTTCAATAGAACATATTAGGTGTGTATGAAGCACTAAATAGTGTACTGACAGTAGCTTTGAGTTTACAAGTATTTTGAGAAGATCTGTAATGTTTAAACTTATATATAAGAATAACAACTTTATAATAATTTTGATACATTTAACCATATTCATTTAACTTAGGCTAAGTAGAAATTAACATAAAATACAATTATTTTCTACTATTACATAACATTAATATTTATTTAGGCTAGGATTATTAGATATATATGGTAGGAATTCTAATATTTTACCTTTATTTTATTAATTTATGCCGAAGCCTATATTTATGGTATAACAATGTAATTTGAAGTTGTTAGATCATTTCCTGCATGATGCCTTCTGCACCTTTGTTCTAATGATTACCAGCAACAGATTGTATGTCATACATTAGTTATTGTCCCCAAGGTGGAGCCGTGAGGAATTCTTGTACACGGTAGTAGAGTTTCCGTTGTAAGAATTGTTTGAGTTTTGTTTTGAATGGGTTCAGTGCATTGATGTTTTTAAGGTTTAGTGGTAATGCACTATATAGCTGTATAACTACGTTATGAGTGCTTTTTTGGCTAAGAGTGGATGTTATCTGTGGCAGATGGATATTTCTGGCCTGTGTAGTGTTGTGAACATGAACAGTGGAATTAAATCTATAGAGTGGTCCTTTGTCTAGTAGATCCTTTTTTAAAAATTTCAAAGTTTCAAAAATGTACATGCATGGCAGTGGAAGTATTTTCAACTTTTCAAATAATGGTTTACATGAAAAAAGTACATTAATGTTGGTAACTGTTCATATTATTCTCTTCTGTAAACTAAAAGTTTGTTTTGTTTCTGGTGCTTGTCCCCAAAATATTATACCATATTTTAGAATGGAATGGACATTTGCATAGTATACTGTTTGAAGGGTTTCTGTTGTGCAATTTGTTGTTAGACTCTGATGGCATAGTTTATTGTGCTGAGTTTCATATTCAGTGTTTCTAGTAAGTCCCAGGAACTGTGTTGTTTGTTTAAAGTTGAGGTGGTTACCATTAAATTCAATGTTAGGTGTTTACTGTTTAGATGAATGAGGATTATGGAAGGAAACTATGCAAGTTTTGTCAGTGTTTATTATGAGTTTATTTTGTTGGAACCATTGGATTACAGTGACAATAGTGGATTTGGTAGTGTTATGTAAGTTTTCAGCAGTTTTGGCATGGAATAAGATGTTTGTGTCATCAGCAAAACATACAATTTTGTGGTTTTTGATGATGTTTGGGATGTCATTAATATATAGAAGAAATAGTATGGGTCCCAGGATGGAGCCCTATGGAATTCCATGAGTAATATGCATGGGCGGAGACCGGTGATGTTTTCTTTGATTTTTATGTTGGTAAGATACTTGTACTATTTGCTGTCTTTCAGATAAGTATGACTTTAGCCAATTGTATCCTATTCCCCAAATTCCATAATTTTCTAGTTTACTGAAGAGAATTTCATGATTAATTATACCAAAAACTTTTGTAAGATTTAATAATAATTCTATAGGGATTTCTTTCTGCTCAAGTGCAATTAAAATTTCATTGAGAAAAGCAAATACAGCAGTTTCAGTAGATCTTTCTTCTCTAAATCCATGTTGGAAGACTGTAATAAGTTTCTTACATGTTAAGAAGCTTTTTAATTTTTATTAAATAGTTTTTCTAGTATTTTTGAGAAACCTATGAGAAGTGATATTGGCCTATAGTTTGTTATATTAAGTTTGTCTCCTTTTTTGTGAAGAGGTTTCATGATAGCAGTTTTAAAAATTTGTGGGAAGATACCTTGGGTTAAGGAGTTGTTATACAAGTGAGTGAGTGGTTTGATTATGTACATTGCTATTTTTTTAATGACTGTGTCTGGTATATCATCAATTCCAGAGGATGTTTTGTTTTTCATTTTACTAATTTTCTGAAGGACTTCTCATTTGTTTCCCTGATATACATTGTTGATGTTACTGAATAGCATTTGGTAGTGCTTGTAGTGTGGTTGTGTTTTGCTTATTTTGTAGTTGGTTGGCTATGCCTGTGAAATGCTGATTGAGTATATTAGCAACTTCAATGGGGTCAACTATTTTATTGTCTTGAATCAATTCTATGTGTTGTTGTTTCTGGGTGACTTGCATAGTGGTTTGCTTAACAATATTCCACATAGCTTTCATTTTGTTGGTAGTTTTCTCTATGTATTTGTCATTCGTCATCTGTTTGGCTTTAATTATTACATTCTTAATCACTGCTGTGTATTGTTTGTAATATGTTTTGAGTTGAATGGGACATGATGGTTGTTTAGTTAACATATGGAGTCCTCTCTTCTGTTCACATGATGTTTTGGTTCCTTTAGTCAGCCACTGTTTTTTACTTTGTGGTTTTTGTGTTTGCTGCTTATATGGATGGGGTATGTCAGAATAATTTAACAACTGGTAGAAGAGTTTGTTGTACTTGCTATCTATGTTAGAGGTTTCATAAACCTGAGTCCACGTGTCATTATTTAGAAGTGTATTTAAATTTGTGGTGTTAAATATTCTTCTGTTAGTTACAATGGGGTGTTTTTTTGGGAGTTAGTATCAGTTTTAAGTGAGAGGATCTGTGAATTATGATCACTTAGTCCTGTATCATATTTTATTCAAGTTATAGAGTCATGAGAAAATAAAAATTCAACATATACAGATTTATTTCTCTTCATTTTTATTGTATATAATCACATGTACAAAGATTATTTTATGATAAAGGAACAACTTGAAAATATGCACATATTAAAAGAAATCTGTCATTTTCTTTTAAGTGAAGGAATCAACACAATCGACAATTCAATTGTAATTTCTATTGCAAACAGGGCACTAAATATATTGTCCTCAAGGAAAGTACATTTTCGATAAAAGTTCGAAATAAATTTTTGGAATTGGTTATGGACGAAAACGAAACTTTTGCTTAGAGTTAAAGAGTCTTGGGAAAATAATTCGATTTTACATATTTTACATAAACCGCAAAGTTTACATATTTCTTTTTCGAGGTATAGAGTCCGCTAGATTTGTAGTTCCAGTTGGAGAGCGTGATATGTATGAATAGTACATCGTAGGGAAAATATATTCAGTTCGATTAGCGTCTAAATAATTCGAGTTGTAGGGTTTTTTTGTACTTCAACGGAAGCGAATGGCTAATTTCTTCGTCTTAGAGAGGATTTTCGAGTTAAAGACGCTACACTGTACTGTGAAACTTATGACCTTGTGTTAGTTGGATGTCATAATTGTTTTTTTTCTCCCAATGTCTTTTTTAATATATTATGTCTTTGTTGGGTAAAATCCATCATGTGTGTTTATCAATGTCTCATCTGAAATTTTTATGGCTTCAATAACTAAAATTTTTGTTTGGTGCCTCCATTATGGGTTCTTACAATACTGCTTGTGTTTTATGAAACAACTGTAGTGAAATTATTTTGTACTGTGATGACATTAGTCGATCATTCTCATTTATTCAGAACCATAATCATCAGTTTGCCTTTTAAAAAATCCATATTTGTATCATATTATCAGATACTCATTATTATCAAATATTATACAACCAAAAATTATTGTAATAGACACATTGTACTGTACATGAGATTGTTTGGAATTGACATTACACAATTTCTGATTACAAATTGACGTCTTGTTGTCAAATGACACTTTCTCAAAAATTAATTTTGTCAAAACATTGTATTATCCTATACAATTTCTTTGTTATTTAAAGTAATAATAGTACTCTTCTCCACAATATTTGTCCCCTTTTTATTTAATAAGTATTTATATCTTGTTTTTCTTGAATGAGTAGTTATTTCAATTTTTCAATGAGGTTAATTTTTAATTATTTATTTAAACCCCTCTTCAATTTTGGTTTTCAAGCAGGATTTTTCTCCTACAATCCGGGACTTAGATATTATTTTCAATTTATTGATATCACACCTGGACTTCCATATTATTTCAAACGACCCTTAGTTTAGTGCACAACACACGCACCTTCTACCTCTGGTGATACTAATTCCAATCTCGGTTGATTCAAAGTAGTATTTGTAGTAGTGGACAAAGCAGGTTCCCTGCAGGTTTTCTCACACTCTTCTTTATGGTGAAGCATTAATTTTCCTCCCTACCAGGCCTATTGTTTTATCTACAACATATAGTTCCTGTATAATAAATTGAGAGCTTGTTGGTGTTGTCCAATTTCTATTTCTATCCACATGTGTTACCTCTGGAATATATTAATGTATGTGTCTTCCTTTTATGGTTGTATCCCACCGGGTTTGCCAGCCTGCTATTAATGTGTCTGTTAATTTCCTGCAAGCTTTTTCTTTCCCTAATCTTCCTTCATTTATTTGTATACTTTCCTTCTGTTTTAGTATTCTTCTATATTTTATCTTCGGTACATGTAAATCTAATGGCATCACCCCCGGTAATACATTCAACGCATCCGACGATACCGTATTGTGATTTGTGTGACCGTTTTGTGCAACCGTATATTTTTCCTGTTATGTCCAATCCTTTGCATCTTTGCTTTTGCCTCTGATATCGGTAAACCACTTTTTGCACATATTTCTATACACAGGTCTAACGTCCGTCGCGTCTCTTTCAGTAACTTTTCTCGTTAATCTCCTATCATCGTCAAGTCATCCGCATATGCAATATAATTTATCTCGTGTCTATCAAAGCCCATTATGTAATGTCAAATATTATAATCCAGTAAAGCAGCCCACTAGATAAACCCAGAGAGTATCATATTTTCTGTTCTTGTAGTACTCTCTCTCCACCTATCTTGAATAATAAATACCTATCTGTGAAGTAGGTTTGCTCTATCTATATTAGATATTCAGGTGTTCACTTCTTGCACGATATAACTACTATATCACACCACCTAGCGTTGTCAAATACGCCCTCTATGTCCAAATATATACAGATAGAATATTTTGTATTTCGTCCTTCCATTTGTGCTATTCATTACTCTAGTGATACATTTGTTCCATAACAAGACACAAATCCGCATTATCTCTTAATCATATTTCCATAAGTCTGTAAATATGCTTGTACGATTTCGGGTCTCATCCTGGTCTACTTTTTCATTTTGGAAATAAACCTAACAGCGCTATTTTCCAAGAGTTTAGATGAGAGCGTTCTTGTAGACACATATTATAAACTGCATGCAAATATTCGATTGATACATCTATTATGTTCTTAACTATCTCATGCGTTATTTCGTCAATCCCTAGCAATTTATTTTCTTTCTAATCGCTTTACTGCTGCTAGTATTTCCTCCTGTTTGATTTCTGAGATACCTTCTTGTTCTGCCTCGTTTCCCATTTTTTTCCGGTTAGGAATATAAACTCTTTATCGTGTGGATAGCCATTTCTCGCCATATACGTGTATATCTATCCCCTACCATACTTAATGCTTGCCATATGAATTTCCTTCATACCTTATCCGTTCTAATCAAATAAAAAATTCCCCACTATTATTTTGTAAAGGCAGTCTCTACATTATCTTTCCAGCTTTTCTGTTCCACGTCCATTACTGCTATTCTATAGCATGATAAATTAAAAGTCGTTTCTATGTTGCTCATTTTTTTATTGGTATTAGAAAGCTTTATCGGCTGCATAGCAACATAGAAACGACTTTTAATTTATCATGCTTTGATAATGTTGCTAAAGCTCCACAATTACCAAGTGCTATTCTATAGCCAATCCGCACCTGCTTGTATTCATTATGCTCTTTATCTGTATTCCATCCCTTTCTTTGCACTCGCTACAAATGATGTTTTATATTCACCTTATTCTTTATAGTTAGCTGCCTCGTCCATCACATCTCTTCCCGCCTTACTCCTGTTTTTGTTCCCAACGACATTCCGCAGATACTATCAAGAAACCTATTTGTAGACTATCTACCATCTCTTCCACTGTCTTAGCTTTTTCCATACCTTCCTGTAACTGTTGTTTTATCTTAGGCATGTAATTACTAACTTATCCCAATCAATTCTTTGAAAATGCATATTGTTATTTACAATTCGGTAGATTCTTCTTTCGAATCTATTTCCACATGAACTATCTTATGATCACTTTGTAAACCATTTAGTACTTGCCACCGTTTAATTTTTGAGTACTTCCATTACTTTATTAATGACACGTCTATGATTGACTCCCGTTCCCACCAACATGTCACCTCACCGTACTGATTTAGTGCTAATATATTCTATCCATTATAAATTGTTCTAATAACCTTCCCCGTTCGTTTGTGTTTTTGTCTCCTAAGCATGGCGTTCGTGCATTTGTGGCCATACATAATATTATATCTGCATCATTATATTATTGTATATTTTTTTATACTTTTCTTAAATCCTCCTCAAAATACTTTGCAAATTGACAAAAACTATTTATTATTACTATTTCCTGTTCATTCAACGTAAATATTATTTCTTGTTTATGTTGAGTGGTATATTGTTCTAATGCTAAAACATCCCCTCCGCCTGTCAAAACCATCGCACTCCACAGTCTATCTTGTGGTATAACTCTGCATGTGAATGGTATATTTACCATCCTTCCATTTACGGTGCATACATCCTGGAAACATCCTACGTTATATCCATTTCTTAGCAGAAATTCACCCATTTCTACTAAGGTTACTTTGCCTCGTTGTAAATTTTGCAGCATGAGTTTAATCGTAATTCGTATTTTCAGATTGTATTTTCTTTGCCTGCTTGTACTCTGGGCGTGACCAATTTGTTACACTGTGATTATGTAGTAGTCCACGGCATTTGCAATTTATGCACACCGTTCTTTTTGCTTATTTACACAGACCTTTTATGTGTGCCCGTCCCCAACGCAATGGTCACACATATCTAATTTCCAATGGTACACTAATGCTATGTGTCCGTACCGATGGCGCGTGTAACATCTTACAGGTTCCAAGTCTTCCTGTACCCGTAATCCCATCATAGAGATGTACACTCACCGTTTCCTGGAACTTCTGTATAGTCCTCCTTCCTAATATCCATGTCTCTGTACGTGTATCTCTATTTTTTGTTGATATAATCACAAAAACTTCTTTTTAGGCATTTACCACTCATCCTGTGAGAAATTATGATGAACTGTTTCCAGTATCATTTCTTTTTCATCCTTTCCTTTTGGTACACCCATTACTCGCAATTTTGCATGTCTTTTCCCGAATTCTCTTATTTTTACGCAAGTTTCCAACAACAATCCTGTTAATTTCACATGCTCATACTATTACAACTAAATCTCCTGTTCGTGTTTCTCTGGTCCTCAGTATCCGAACTACTTTCTTCTCCACGACTAATTTCTTTTTCAATATACTTTTTAATTAACTCCCTTCTGTTCCCCTGACTAATGATTCTTGCTGTCCTATTTGTTGCCTTTAGTTTCTTTGTGATACTTTGGCTGATGTATTTTCTGTGTCTTGCACTTTCTCTATTATTCTATTTTCCCTCACCATCCTGCTGCACTTTTTGTGTCTCCTTTACCTCCTCCATTTTGTAACGTGTTTCCTTAATCTTGTATACCTCGTTATCTGTTCCTATATTCTATGTAACATTCGGTCCCTTTCCTACCGTATGATGTGTTTTTGTGGGAATCTTTTGTTGGGTATATACTGGTTTAATCAAGCTTCCTTTTGTCTATTTTCAATTTTTCGATTTGACTGCTTTTTGTGGATTATATATTATTACCATTGTTTTGATAATTTTTGATTACCAGTTCTTAATGACTCTCCTTTTTGTCCTATTTAATTATTCCCAACCAGTCATGAGGTATTCGCGTTTTTTGTGGAAATTAATGTTTTTCTGGCGTGTTGTACTCGTAGAACATTCGTCTCTTTGGTCCTATGGTCCTGTATTTTGGCGTTATGACATTTGGTCCCTTCCAAATTCTCCCCTCAAAATTTTATATCTGATTCTCCTATTTGACAGTGCTATTCCATATTCTTCTCTATTATACTCGTATGTATTTTTTCATTTTGCCGTAGGGGCCGGCAGAAACCTTCCCTTATTTTGTATGGATCTGGGTTACAGGCATATGTCATTTAGATCTCAATTCTTTGTATTTGTAAAAACAACAACTCCAATCCTTGAGTGCAACAAACTATTCATATGACCGTTTAGGTAATTTTCTAATACATCTACTTTTCATTTAATTAGCTATCCACTGCAGTGATATTTGATCCGTTTTCTAATAAAGCAGTTTCTACACTACAATCTAAATGTACTTGTTAATTTTCATCGTAATATTTGTTGGAAATACCTTATTACCTCTGTTTAAATGTCTCTGTTACGGTTAGAGATATACGTACACCTGTTGTAAAATTAATTTCTCTCATTCTCTTACACTTATTGTCCTGAAAGTTACTCCACTCACTACTGAAGAGTTGTTATTTATATTTCTTGTAGTGTTAGCACATCTAGTCTTGTATAAAATCCCGTTTCCACGTCCACTGTGTTACGTAATTAATTGCTCCTTTTTTCTCAGTAAATAAAATCGTTAACATTTCGGGCCTCATTGGCCGAAATAATCCAAATTTTGTCACACTTTCTTCTTTTTACTGGCTCATTAATACTAATAACAATTTCCTTCATGAATCATTTATTTTTTACAATTCTGGAGAATTTTAATGGAGCTCTATTCCACGCGTGATGTCGCTAACACAAACTGTTAACTCCTCCTGATATTCTTCATTGTTTCTCCTTTCATAATCCTTTGTTCCTGAGCATGTAGGTATTGTTTGTATCAAAGAAGCTGATGACGCAGCGAAGCGGGGAACACAGAAAGCAGTTCCTGACATTTCAGCCGTTCCCACGCTAGACACAAAGCTTGCAATAAGATCGTGTAGTCTTTTAGACATGACAAGCCGAATGGGAAAATTGCGGCTTCAAACTGAGGAAGGTAAAAGACTCCGTTAAGATCTGGTCGTCTTCATCCCATGCGAACAGACGTGAAGAAGTGATCCTTACACGTCTTCGTCTTGGTCACTGTTATCTTACCCATGGTCATCTTTTATGCAGTGATCCTCCACCATCTCTCAGACTTGCAACACAACACTTACCGTGGAACACTTTCTTTTGGAGTGTCTCAAATATAGATCCATCCGACGGAGACACAATCTACCCAAAAGATTGGAAGTTATGCTTGAGCAAAATGAATCACTTTGTTATGCCTTTTTAGATTCGTACAGGAATGTGGTCTTTGGAACACTATCTGAGCTCTAGTTATGCCTTCGTCTGTAAATTTTAAATACTGGCCCCAATTACCTCTTGGATTTATTTTATCTTACTTTGTTATGTAAAGAATATGTGTGAAGTTATCTATCTGCTTTTATCTAATATTGTTTGAAATTGGCGTCAATGAAAACTTGCATGGCTCCAATAATAGACAATTTGCACCTGCGGTTGGAGATGGAGTGTTCGGTAAAAGTAATCGAAAACGACAGATGTTGGTGTTGAATACATCGTTTTTGAGGTTGCAGAAGTGAAGAGAGTCTTCATTGTCGTCTAAATACATAATCCCTTCACGTGGATTAAACGGGGGTGGAAACGGGATGACATGAGGTAAAAGAAATTGATAAGGGTCTATTTGTTTGAAATGTGTAGTTTTCAGGGTATTGAGAAGAATAATCCCGATGCCGTTAAGTCTTAAGTTCAGACCATAGGGAATGATGTAGGACGTGTGTAAAAATAACGTAAAACGAACGATATGTGAGTGGAACTCATAACTTTCAGGGTCACTGAGAACAATAGTGACACTTCTGATCAAGACAGACACAATCACAACCAAGTTGACAGAGACCAACCACTGTTAAAAGGTGACAACATCCTTAGAACCCCTATGGGTAGATTGGGAAGCGGTTCTCATGTAAACATATTTAATCGAATAGACCGGTTTAACACATATGGGAGAAGAAATACCGAACATTATTGTGGATCAGGTGGTGTGGCAGGCTATTTTGGGACCGCATCGATGGATTTGAGATCCCCGTGTTTCTCGAAACTTTAATTTTCCTGCTCAAGGGTGGATTCACTGTGATATTTCTTTGATCTTGCGACTAAAGGTGAAACTAAAAATGTACCCATTCAACTTTTGTGTTATTATGAATTGGAAAAATTGGTAGATTAGAGATATATTTTTTTAAACCAGTAAAAAATATTTTGATATTGCAATACAGATTTTATTTTTACCTTCAGTAGCGGAAGATCGGAATAAGTAAACAACCGGGCATTGAGATGTTACTCCTCGTGTTAGATATTTATTTTTTTAAGTGTGTCTTAAAGTTTTCAATGGAAATGCAATATGTAGTAGGAAGTGAAAAAAGAAGATATTTCACGCATGTAAATATATTAGATTATGTTAACTCTGCACTACAGGTATGTTTTCTTTATTCCCAGGAATGAATGCCGCTTATTGGAATTTGCCTCAGGAAGATCTGCTAACGGTGTTCCTAGAGAGCCTAGCTGATTTAACGCAGGCTGTGGAGTCTTTTTCTCCGCTGTTGAGTAGTGTATTGACGAATGTCCGGAATTTGCGGCCGCTGATGCCGACTCCAATGCCTCTGCTTCAGCTGTTTGAGGATGTAATTTTATCCATGTTGTTCCCGCGTGTTCTGCTCATTCAGAACCTTCAACTGCTCATGGTGGAGAGACGAAAGAATGCCAGTGTCAACGTGATGATATAGATTTTGAGTCCATTATTTTCAAAGTGGTTTAGTTCTTAGAGTGATTGAAGTCATACACCAGGACCTGATGCGTGTGGTAACGCAGACCAGATGTAATGGCCATTATATTCTTGTTAGGATCATTGGTTGTTCTTTTACGGCGATATGAAGAGTTTATTCATATTGTTGAAAATGTATTCTCAGTGACGGAGCAACTCAGTTTTTTTGAACTGGGAATGGATGAATCTTTGATTCCTCGGCCACTGAGCTAAAATAATCCATTTAATTTGCCTGATGTAAATCAGGAATCAGAAATGCGTTTTCATAATCAAAACAAAAGGAGGAGGGGGTACAGTTAGAACAATTTGAGACGCGATACATTTTACATGCAACATACTCATCCACGGAATCGAAAACACCCGATGTTTCCACGGCCAGGTACATCCTCTTTGCCCCCAGAATCGCCTCAAAATTTACAGCAAGATGAGGGAGGGGCCTTTTATCTCCCAATCCCTTCTTCTCAAGAGGGACCATAACGCAATTCCGAATAATTAGGTAGTTAGAACAATGAATAAAAAAGTGAGTGCTATTCTACAATATTATTAGTTTGAATTACAATTAATTATCTTCACATTTATTCTAATTTATCTTGTTTTCTGCTTAACAGGAATTGGTCTTCTTCATAGTAGATGTCCATAAGATGTAAACATTAAAAAATTAAACTTTATTTTCTGCTTATTCCATTAGTCTATTGGTTGTGACATACGTTTTCATTATACTGAGAAATTTGTAACTTTGTATTAATTGGTTATTATAATTGTTTTTTTTCCAATGTATTTTTTCATATATTGTTTTTGTTTTTTGTGGAATAGTTGTTTCTCCTACATTCAGTTTTTGCAAAGAGTAAAAGGCAAATAATGAAGTTGCATTCTCCGGAATGAAAGTTTATGTGTATTGAGTAATCGGACTAGTAATAGATGTAGAAGAGTCAGTGATGTTGCAGGTATTAAATTTGGGTTTTCCAAAGCGTATTGCTGTGGAATAGAAAATCAGAGGGGTTATGCCCAAGTTTGTGTTGTTATTTCATAACTTGGGAGGTTAGGGGATTGTGTATTGAAAGTATCTGATCAGTACACTGTAATTTTTAAGGATGTCTCTAAAAGATTGCTACAGTTTCAAATTGAAAATTCATATTTTTAGCATTTTCATAACCTGACTCCATATGAATTACTTTCCCCTTCCCGAATTTAAATAGAACATATTAGGTGTGTATGAATCACTAAATAGTGTACTGACAGAACTTTGAGTTGACAAATATTTTGAGAAGATCTGTAATGTTTAAACTTATTTTGCTGCTTACTCCAGTCTATTGGTTGTAACATAAGGTTTCATTATACTGTAAAATTTATGACTTTGTATTATTTGGATATCATAATTATTATTTTTTCAACGCATTTTTCAATATAGTATGTCTTTGTTGGGTAAAATCCGTCATGTGTGTTTATCAATGTGTCATCTGAAATTTTTATGGCTTCAATAACTAAAATTTTTATTTGGTGCCTCCATTATGGGTTCTTTCAATACTGCTTGTGTTTTATGAAACAACTGTAGTGCTCGTCGATGTTGCAGTGGGATCTAACAAGCGTATATTGATCAGTCCGCCCGTTTGCGAGTCTGTCAGTTTTCGATATTNGTGGGATCTAACAAGCGTATATTGATCAGTCCGCCCGTTTGCGAGTCTGTCAGTTTTCGATATTATGGGTAAAGCTAGTCTATAACGAGTCTGTCAAGGCGTGAGACAAATAGGTGAAGTTGAAGAGGACATTGGCTCGAGTCGAACCCTATACGAGTCTATCGCGTATTGGTGATACCATGAATAGAGTTGGCGTTGAAAATGGAGAGAGTGCGTTGGTGACACGTCTCAGCGACCCACAGTGGAACACTCTTCTTTCCCCCGTGCGGGCTTGCTGCATGTGTATTTACGTGCTCTCATTGCAGCGTAGCACCACTTCAGAATGTCTGTACTGCATTATTTTGCCGCTCGCTCGCTGCGTGGCTACCATCTTGACAATACCACTCGATCGTCTGTTTAATGTGTCCATCATAATGCTAGATATTTCCTAATCAGGCAAAACTTTTTAAAACAAAACTGTCGTAAACCACTCTTAATCTAGAACTGGGGAATTTTAGACACAATGAGATAAACGGTCGCACTCAATATGGTTAATTCATAATCTTGACATGATACAACAAGTTGTCTAACTTCAAATATTAAAACAATTGCTGAGTTCCATCTTCTTTGGTAGCGTGAAAATGTTGAATTTTATACTTTGATTCTTTAGGGGTGCACCCACCCGGCGGGTTAAGGGCGCTGAAACCCCCCGCTCAAGTATCAATTTAAGAATTATTCTGTAAAACGGAAAATAAAAATTAACTGTACCAAATCGAAACTACTAAGAGCATAATTTTATGATCAAAATTCATTTATAAACATACATGAAGGGTATGCAAACTCTCCGACTTCGAGTAAACAATCGTTCTCAGAAATTGGTCCGATCCCAGGTTCCAAGCACGAATTCTCCGCTCTTCTGAGGTCTCTGTAAGTCTCACAGCGTAAAAGGATAGATCAGCTTACTGTCAGGTCCCATTCCGGAGACGTCCTTGTCAACCTTCCCCTCGGGATCAACATTTCCTTTATGCGGAAGTGTTTGCATAACTTTTACGCATTGAGGCGACATCAAGAAGTACCCTTGCCCGGAGTTCTCAGGTATGTACTCTCTCATGTATAATCCATTTTCTATCAGAAGATATTTTTCATTATATGTATATGTTCCCAGCTGCTCTACAGCAAGATGGTTTATTATCTATTGAGGAATAAATATAACTAAATAATTAATTCAGTTAATAGTAGTTCTTATGGAGTTAACGTGGAAGATTGTGTTGTATACTCACGCGAAGTATACGATCAACATTCGTTATAAAAAATCTATGAAGATACGTAATTAAATAGTACGTACTCTACTCTATTCCTGAATTATGTCTCTGAAAATTTAAAACTATTTAAATGTAACACGATTTAATTGCCACTTGAACGGAAACATCAGCTGCGAACTGTAGGGCATACCAAATTTCATCTTTCGTCCAGAGACCAATGTGTCATCAAAAAACCTGTATGTGATACTCCCTACGAGAATTGAAAATAAATCTAGACAGCTGTTGGCTTCACGGCGCCGTGGGTTCTTCACAGGTGAAGTAGCCCACCCATGGAGAGGGATTTCTATTTAAGAGGGACCAGCAAAGCGGTAAAGTTCGCAGAAAGATAGTAATGGCGGATATTGGGACAATTAGGTCATTGCATTTTCGCACTGATGGCGGAAGACGAAACTAAAGGAAGTTGCCTCTTGTGCATACATTCCCATACTTATGTGCAGCTTACGTGTATCATCTTACAATTTAAATTAACCGAATAAGTTATGAACCGGTTGTTCATAAAGACAGTTCAATTACTATTCCTAGAGAAGCGAGGCAGACCTGGAAGTCTCTCTAAGAAAACACTATTGCTCTGTCGATTTAAGACCCGAAGATGCGTGAAAGCACCTACAGTATAGAAGTTCTGTGACTTTCCCCTTCAACGCTGGGAAAATGTTTTCATGGAGCCTGTTGAAGAACTTGCGTGTTGATCAGGGTATCTAAACTCTCATCAAACTAATCACCGTAAATGTTTCTTTGTATTTTCTTCAGACGGAGCTGCTGCGGCGCTGCTACTGTCAGAATAGAGAGAGAGAAATTCAGCGGGCGATAGATGACCGCGTATTCACGTGTTCATTTAGCTCGTGTTTCTTCATGTTTGTTTCATAGTACGTTACTGTTGTTTACTTTCTTTAAATCAATAAGTTATTCACAAACTCTCGGATAAACCAAAAAGTAGTGTGTCAGGCGTGTTTATTGTTTTAGTTTTTCGTTTTACCCATCGTCCGCGAATTTGTCTTCAAACCAAAGATATATATATATAT
>NNCF01144212.1:0-27248 GCA_002313205.1 Laupala kohalensis
TCAAAACGCTATAACCAACCACCCGAATTCCATAATTATTTTCGTAAATATAAGACTATTCTCCGAAAAGTAGTCTATGCCGCTAAAATTATGGAAAACGACAGACAAATACTAAAATTGAACAACCGGATGAAATTCATGTGGAATATTGTTACCAAGTACACGTCAACTTCTGAAAATCGCGAAGAAAATGTTTCTTTACTAAACAATGGAAAAATCGTATCAAATCCTCAGGACATCGCAAGTTTGTTTAATTCTTACTTCTCAGAAGTTGGTAAAATAATGAACTCAATATATCCAAATCAATGTCCTCCAATTATTACCCAAATAAAGGACTACCCAAATAAAGTACTTCCTATGGGAGTCGCCTCAGATGAGGAATCTAGTCTCTACGAGACCACCTCAGAGGTCTTTGGGTATCACAAGTTGAATGAGAATGATAGACGGACCCGAGAGGCGAACGGGATGGCGCAGTCGGTAAGTGCATGAGCGCGTAGAGCTCAAGGTCCCGGGTTCGAATCCCGGTCCCGTCTACCATTTTCATTCGATGTAACATGTTTAACTATACTCAGAATAATCTATAGTTCGATAATAACTTGTACATGTAATTTTTTGCTCAAAATTACAAACATATTGACATTCTATTAGTATCATAACTCGCAGGCAACTTTTTATCTTATCTAGGAACTTTTGCTGAAATTTTTGAATCCGCCTCTGCCTTAGGGCCCTTGATTGGAATTGATGGGATGGTCTCTTGCTTGCTTCCGGAGAGTAAATTAGTTGTTTTTTTCCTCCACGTGGTCATACGTAGTTTGTACTGTTTTTTGACAATAAATTTACAAATATAAATCGCCTCAAAATATCTTATCAAAGAAACTTAAGTCACTAATTAGTAGTATAATAACGTTTTCCACAATCACCGTAACTCCATTTTCGCACTACTTCTTTACATCTTTTCTGTGATGATTCTTTGATTGTTTCAATAACAGCGTATCAGAGATCCCATTATTTGAAACTCTTCAATGTAACGCGAACATGTCCCATGACAATCCTGGATTTAGTTTGGAGTGTGAATATTTTATAGTTAAAAATTTTTACAGGACAGATTCCAGTACAAATCAGAAATTCCCATTTTTCGAGTCCTCGTCTCTACTTTGAAATGCCGCCTAAGAGCCTTTTTCTAATATTTCTAAAATTCAGAAACTGAATATCAATTACCAAATTTTCGTTTACATGCATCAATTTCCCAGTCTTCGAAAAAATTATGACCAATTGATATCAACTGAACCTAGTGTATTTGCTTGAGTCGAGGTTAAAAAGAGCCAAATGCGATAACGTTCATAACAGAGAACTTTATCATCATTTATTTATATAAAATTCGACGAGAGGAATGTGAAACCAAACGTACACATTCTTCACCTCAACACTCTCCTCTCGCAAAAACTCGACGAGACGCTGCCATAGCAGTTTTCGTGGTCCCCTCTGATGACCCGAAGTCTCCGGACGACCTTGCGACCTTAGGGACCCTGTGGCGCCTGCAACTCCGCCGCGTCGGCGCGTTGTACTGACTGGCCCGCTTCGCCGCGCGACCATTGCCTGATAAGGGGTTCCCAAGCTTGAGCTATTAGCGACCGAGACGACCTTGGATAGGCGCACGCATTCCGTGACGTTTGGTACAAAACATGCTGAGTCCACAGATAAATGAGATCAAGAAGCGCAACGTGCATTCTCAGAGATACGAAAATACTACAAGTGTAATACTGGGTTTTGCAAACCTCATAGTCTTACGACTTGGATACGGCAAGGTAGGAAATATTATGCACACACATTTGTGTTTATAACCAATTTCCACAATTTCATTATTACTGTATTTCATACGTGTTCCGATAAATATTCCAAATATAATTGTAAAAAGTTTCTAATTCAATTCAAAATAAAAACATTGATGGATATAACGTATCACTATGTAGCAGTCTGTGTAATTATTTACAAAATAATGGGAGTCCAGAAACATAATAAATACATTGGTTTTAATTTTTATATTAAAAAATCATTTACTTCAGTGGAAGAATGTATTTGAAAAAAATTATTATATTTATATAATTATTTTACATGATAATTATATTATAAAAATAACTAATGAATTAGTATGCAGGGATACAGAATAGATGGGTTGAAGTCGGAATACACCCTAGTCCGTTGGCTTGGACAACTAAATACTGAAAAAATCATATCCCCTTTCACTCATTTTGAGGTACAATAACGAAAATCTCAGTAATTTGGTTTTGATATTTCAAATGTAAATGTTAACAACCAAAAACACATAGGGATTTGTTTGTAGGATAACTCGAAAATTAAGAAAAATCATGTCACCTCAATTCATCCCTTTTAAACAATAAAAAAATATTTCGTTATGAACTACTATAATCCAGAAGCAAAATCCTCTTAAAATTACTAGATCCCATCTTTGACAGTGTTTCCTCTACGTTCATGAAACTACCAGTCAGGACAACTCTGCCATAAACAAAGACAATAAATTTTTTATTTCATTAGATATTTGGAATATACGTTTCACGAGTTAGAAACACAATTAATATAGTGACACATTTCATGACGATGTGAAAACTCTTCAATTCGTTTTATTTTAGAAGCTCTATTATTAATACAATTCATCTCTGAGAGGAAAAAAAAGCCATCAATGTAAATCCGTGGGAAAGGGTACATTATTGAAAATTAATAACTGAAGTAAAAAAATATCCTTTAAACATTATTTCTTTTAAGCTCTCTATTTGTAAGCAAACATTGTACAGAGATTTTAACGAGATAAATTTTATGTTGAATTAGTTTACAAATTCTTCGTTACTCTAATCAACATATATTATTTTTCTATTGCACAATCAGTAATAATTTCTTTGGACTTAAGTATATTTTATTTATTCTGCATCTATTTTCTTCGCATTTATATATAATTCATTTTTTCATGTGTAAATTTGTATGAGAGAGTATTTTAGAGAGAATTAGTATTTTTAGTGTAGTTTTTGCTGGAACAAGAATGTTACACGTTATTAAATTGTATTATTTGGGTGAGTTGAAATGTATCATTGTTTTGCTACATGTATTACTGTTTCAAAGTCGTGTTATGGTTTCAAGTGTATCAGTGAATTGTAAATACATTTGTAGGCTTAGATGTGACAAGTGCACGACGAGGTGCAGGCCACAATTCCAGACACGTGTTCCCACTAAACAAAAAATTAAATCCATTAACCCACTTTCAACTTCCATAAAGATCTTTCACTAGAGAAAGAAATGTGCTGGACAGATAAAACAGACAGCCCTCACATGCTTCGTTACAAACTAGTAATATTTGAAGATGTACATATGAGTATTGAAGCTCTTCTCATGTGGTGTTTTGAACACGTATCACATACCTGATACTAATCTGCCAATAACACTAACGTATCACATATTAGTTACTGCAAGTGATACATTTGAAAGAAAAAACATTATTACAACACCAATATATTTCTATAGTCGTACATTAACGTGGAGTCAATTATTTATACACTCCTATAAGTTACGATCCTGTAAAATACGCTTGAGATGATATAACAGCAGGAGTTGTTACTGAAATCATTTTCTCAATTAGTAACTGAATATATATAATAAATCTTCTATGACATGACTAAGTACAAAACTCTGACACAACTGTACGACTTGATAATATCGTATAATTTTCCAAAACATGCAGGTACTTTAGGCGAAACTGCAGAGAAGCACTAGCTTTGTGTACGAAATGAAGGATACCGCTGTTATTCCCACAGTTCTGAATCAGAGTTCATCCAATCGTAGATAAACAATTCCATGACCTTTCGGGTCACTCATTATCTTTTCCATGCCATAAATAGTGTTTTATGAGTAAAAAATCGTTACTTTAAATACTTCATTCGTTCATTATTCATATACAATATTTTCTTTTTCCGCTTTAGAAATGTAGCATTTTATGTTATCTTATCTGCGATGATATTAAGCATTATTTTACTTAATGGCAAATAAATCTCGAATCATCTAGCCTCAACTAGCGCGTAGGCTTAACGTCGAACAGCATTCGTTAACATGAATCGAAAACACATTACCAGCAGTGTTCATTTTTGACGAATATCAAATCCAAACTTTCGATTATTCGGAACGAAACAGTATCCCGACAAAAATACTTCAAAATCGTTCTTTCATTACAATATGGGAAAACGTATTTAAAGGGTTGAACATTTTAGGAGGGATATTTTCACTCGGGCACGTAGCAAGGGGGGATCTCGGGGACACTCAAAACATCACGTTAGAAATACTAGACTGTTAAAATTTTCTTTTATACCTACGGATTTTTAATTTATTTTATTATTTACACACACAAATCACTGTTCTCATCTGTCATTACACACTTTACCTTTCCTACGGATATTTCATCAACAATTGAATATAACATCCTCATTTTCACTCCGATTCAAAAGAGAGGGTTGAGCTGAACAGGCCACACAAGATGTGGCCACACTACTCGTATTTCCCTTCGCGAGATTCAAGCCCGCAAGGAATATGGACCGATATTACAAAACTTTGGAAGACAAGGCAACTAGTAGCGCCAGCCCGGTTTACTTCCCTTACATCACTTACGAATTCTACACCACGATGTCTTTATTCGTTGTAAGGAGGACTGAATTTGAAATACCAAGTGCCTGCTCGACTCAGTATTTAGAAGTTTTTACGGAGACATTTGAAAAGATGCAGACAACTCGTGCACTAATATATTTTTCTCAGTTTCTCAGTGAACATTATTTCAAAACCAAAGACTCTATTTTAATTCAAGTATTGCTTATCGAGTAGAGCGGTAGACTATTGACAGGAATGGCTGGGATTCTTACACCGGTCACTAATTATTATCCACTCCTCGGTCCACTCAGCCTGAAATGCAGCGAGTGCCGGCACTATTCCGTGGATCAATTCGTCCGGAGCTTGAAGTTCGCCACAGTGCCCAACGTAAATTCTGAGATATTTTTATGTATAAATGTTGTATAAAAATTAAATGTATAAAAAACAATTTTTTGAAATTTTATATATTTTACTTTTTAATGGGAAATAGCGGTGGAAATAGCTGGTTGATTGTCCTGTACGACTGATACATTTATAATGTTTTGCGATGATCACATATATACATTTGAAATTTATACAGGAGGTTGCATTTGTATGCAATAAAATATATTTTAGAACACTAAAATGGAATTTTTAGATATTCTTATTTTAAAGAGGATATTTTGATTAAACTATTTTTTTCAAGTTTCTCTATGTTCACAATACCTCATTAACTAATGAAACGAAATAGGCTATAGATGACATGAAGCATGTAGAAAAAATAAATTTCGAACGTCTCAAGACAGTTCCATCGTCAGTGAAGCAAAGAGAAATACGTCTACTGCCTCCTCACAACTCGTTATTAACATTGGAGACTAGCTATGAGTTGTGCATGGGGTTGCGTTGCACAGCTGATACAAGTATGACAGAGTGTAACCTGCATGGAGAATGCTTGGTGTTGCGAGTCGCTTCAACCTGAGCATGTTATCCGCAGAAATTTGTATTACATTTGCCTATAATTTAATGTGCGAAATATCTGGTAACACTTTTACGAAGTATTCCATTATCCGTTGATAGTTCATATCCAATGGGGGGGGGGAGCGTTAACCCCCTTAGTCCCTCTATAGATCTTGCTACTTGCCACTTGCTATAAAGACATGGCACACTTTTAGACCAGGTTAATCTACATATAAACATAGATATATGTCAAGAACTAATGAGATATCAACTTTGTTTCGTATGTAAGGATTTTAAAATGAAACATCTAAAAACTTTTTCTGGAATTTCCGATATGGGAGGGAGGGGCAAAACCGACTATTATTAAGATATGATGCCCAGAAGCAACTAAGATTATGAAGTAAACAACGCAATACTTGTCTCCATTTGGATGTAATTTATTCGGTGATGACATTCATTAAAACGAAAGTAAGAAACGATGAACATAAAATATTAAAAATGGAAAATTCTAAAATCAATATTTTTGTGCAAGGGGTAAAACGGGTGAATCTTTTTGGTAAAAAACAAAGATACTAGAGTGATGAATGAAAATATAAGAAATTACATTATTTTACGTACATAAATTTCTATTCTTTCTGTGTAATTTGAGCAGTGTACTACAGCACTCCTCGTTTGTCCACTCTTTGCACGCAGAACATTGATCCATGTATTATCAGGCACTGGATTCACGAATCAACCATTGCAAAACAAACATGACTGATCTTCCCAGTCTTCATCTTCGGATCGCACGCACTTCGTTTCATAGGGATCTGAAGATTCTTTCTTCGCCTTCTTCTTTGCAGTTTTCTTTAGTTTAAGTGTTCCTTTCTTTTCTTGATCAAAAACTTCCCTCTTCATTGAAAGATTAGCAGACCCTGAAGACTCTCACTCAAGTTCATTTTAGTACGCGGAGTTATGTTAAAATGGTCGTCTTTCCTCGTTTTTGGGGTAGTTTTCATTTGTCACCTATCCTCTAGTGGAAGTGGCATGAGGTCATGCGGGGAAATCTTTAATGAAGATGGTACTGCCTGGTATTGTCCCTCACTTGGCACCCTGTTTAATCCCAAAAGATGTACAGAAATCAATATGGCTACCTTCCCGGATCATACGTCTGAATGTAATAAATAAAACGGGCAAACAACGAGCACACGCTGGATGAAATATTGCGATACAGAATTTATGAACGTTACGCCTATTTGTTGTGTCGTACCAAACAACCGCGAATATTGAAAAGAAAAATTCTATTTTACGAAAACCTACACCGAAAACACACGGAGTATCACGATAGCAGGACTCATACATGATTGGTGGCAGAGCTGCGAGTTCACGGGATAGATGGATAAGTGAAAATGTATCGATCGTTGTCCTGAATGTCTGACGCATTCATCAAAGCAGTGAGAAAAAACATTAAAAATAAGAACTTGAAATATAGACCTATTTTGCGCATGTATTGTAAAAACTCATCAAGAGATCATGTCTTGAAATTTCGATTTTTAACGGATTTTGAATGTAAGCGAGTAATTTAAATCGATACTAAATTCTCCCGTGAGATAAAAATTCCTGTACGAGGCAGAGTCGGTTAGTCATATAGCCAACTGTTTATCTTCATCTGCCTATTTAGTTATAATCGCCGAGAATCTACACAATGCCAATTTAATGCAATTTTTATAGATAAATATGAGGTTCATATTTCGCAACCAAATAAAACGTCTTCAGTGTTTAATCATTTTCACAACCACACAAATAGTTCATTTGTCCCGCGTGCTGAACATTTTACGTGTACACTTTTAGAAAATAGGTTCTGTCCCTTTAATTTATTGCCGTATTGAGTAGATTTTAGTAATGTACTCTAAAGTTTAATCCATGGCGATTCGACAGTTTTGAGCTCAAAAATTTTATTACGAAGACACGGAGACGCTTATTCGCACATTTCGTAAATACTGGCAAGGTTAAAAAAGTTATTGCATAGACTCCAACTTCTTAAAGGCAATTATCTTATAGTTTCATAAGATTGAACCAACTTCTTTTCATTCTGATATAAAACAATCCATCTTAAAGACAAAATATTTATTACCTTTTATTTTTATAGTTACTCTTCGGTAATATAAAACCAACAAGTACTTTTCAAATTTATTTCTCGTTTTTTTCTTAAAAGATCATAACATCCAAAACGTTTCATGTGTCATAAAATTCACGGAATGACGGATTCGTGTTTATATCCGAATCCGTCATTTCTTCACAGTGTTGTTTCAAAATTCTGTCGTCAATTGCTCCGAAAATATTTGATACGCGTTGCCCAGAGAAAAGATCGCAAACCTCCTAAGACGAAAGAATCCAACGAATGTACGACACAGGTACACAAATCCAGTTAAAAGCAATATTGCAAGTGAAGTGACTATGATAATTACACTTGATAACAGCCAAATGAAAATAGAGACAAGCCGGGAAGTGGAACCGGAATCACCTACTTTAATCGCATGAGTATTGACCGTTACACCAGCCGTTCGCCGTTCACATCTCCACATCTTTTCCATCCTACGACACCAATTATACAGGAAATAAGAGAACCCAAGTAACAAATGTCCAATTAAGTGAAGTTCTGATTCCCAATCTATTACGACCGAAGCCAAGTAAATAACTATCATGAGTACTCAAGCTCTCCCCACGTTTTCAGGGCCTGCAGTCTCTTTCGCAATTTACAAGGAATATTAACCTGTCTTAGTGATATATGAAGAAATTTTAGTTGTGGGAGGTAGTTCCGAAGAAGGCATTACTTGTAGTTACAAACCTCAGTAAGCAAGTAGAGAATACGAAATGGATTCTATATTTCAGCAGAGTTCTTTTGTATATGAACGCTTAAATTAGTTTTAAATTGTTTAATGAACTTTTCTTTCAAGATTATAATTGTAAAAACGAAAATATAATAATTTACAGAAAATGTAAGAATATGAGGTTTATTCATTTCCGGAGTGACATATTAAAAAATACGTAACCTCACATTTAACTGAAGATGAAAGATTCAATAATTTACCAGAAAAAGTAGGTGTTCGTACTTTTCAATAACAACAACTGAAAAAACAATTCTTTAAAAAATACACGTACATTCTTCCAATACAGGGACATAAATTTCTACTTCATTGAATTTTTAAAAAAATCCAATATTACACGCCCCCATAAAATTCTGTAGTTAATTCTCATATAATTAGGAATTTCGTTTAAAAGAAAACCAGTTAGTCAGAAACGACAAAGGATTCCCTTCCCATATAGAAGTAAATAACCACATTACTTTTCTGACAGTGACAAGTTGAAGACCTTTGCACATCCACTTGCACCTGGCTTCGTCTCGCAGGGGTATCAACAAATGCCATTTGCAATATGAAACGAGGCTAGGGTGAGAAATCACAAAACCCTTCGCCTGCAATTCAATGCTCACAAACCAAGCGTACAAGTTGCCCACAAACCACAACGCGCTATCCTGCACTCACTACGCTAGCAGAATTAACAAAACTCACAAAGATCTACGTTTTACTATCCGAAACGAATTGAGGTTACAGTCTAAGGAAATCGAGATTTTCCACAGTGCTACGAGAGATCTGCATATATTCCAGTAAATAAATCTCATATATCAACTTTCAATTTAATTACAAATAAATTAAATAGAAAGAAATAATGTGGTACTATACCTCGAAAGTTCGTACGTATTGGTCGCCGAAAATGTACAAGTAATATAATAAATTATATTGGTAAAATTTATAGGAAGATAATAGGACATTTAAAAAAATGATATTATTAATACTTAAGAAATCAACAGTATTCGTGAACATCTTAGACGGGTTACAATGATACAATATTTAAACTAATAACAAAGACTGGTACGAAATTGAATAATGCGCAAAATAAACGGAATATTTTTCAAATTTCAGTGAATTCTTGAGCTTTTAACTTTTCATCGATGAACACTACTTTAAAGTTGGTAGCTCTAGTGAGAATCTGAAGTTTTTTAGATTCAAACTTTTTTTGGTAATGAATTTTACAAACATCACTTATTCCAATGGTTAATCAATAAATAGTCACTTGATGCAATTGAAACACTTAAAATATTTAGATAAGAGTAATGTTGTCTTTCACTTGTTATATTAGTTGGCAGTGCCCTTATAAAATACATCTGAAGAGGGGGAACATACATCCCCGAAACGTTATGTAAAAGTATGAACAATTAAAGTGTTTGTACGTTATTAATACATGTTGTCGTAAATAAGGCACTAGCAACTAATATAGTTAAAATATATTTAAGCAACGTTCTCACCACGAATTGAAAATACATTTATACTGAACTAGTAGAACTACCCGGTGTTGCCCGGGGTTTGAAAAGTAACTTAAAACAATCATTACTAGACACTCAAAATTTAAAAAAAAATCAGAAAAATTTTAATAATTAAGAAAAATATTTATTTCCATTGTTAAACACACAAAAAGCATCCTCAACATCCAAAGGAAAATTGGTACTGATTGGAATTGATACACTTTACGCCACAGAGGTATGGTCTGTTATTTTAGCTCAATTTGCCCAGCATCGTATAATATTCAAAATTCATGTGATAGTTTCCATATTTCTCTACTTTTGTGATATAAAATTTTCACTTTCGTTAATTTCAAAAATTAAATACTACCAAGAAAACCTACAAGACACAATACACTCAGATGTATTGTATGCTAATATGTACGTAATTACGAATTATTTTAAAATCCACGCAGAAGGAAATACACTTTACACAGAAAGTTTAATAAACAATGCGAATAGGTAAGACCTCTGAATTCTGTGGTTTTCAATTCACTTTAGGTTATGTACTTGAAAACAATGTTCTTCACGACCTTTACATAATTTTGCTTCTACGATTCTTCCCAATTTCCTTTCTCAAGTCCCAACGGTTAGGTGGAAGATCAGGTCTCATGGGCTGAACCTCGCCAAAAGGCATAAAATAAAGAAATAATCATGCATTAAACGTTCAGTGGATTGTCGTACGCCACGGAACTCTGGCGGACACATTAGTAAACTTCATAGCCAACAGTCATGCGAGTGAATTTACATCTACTGACTAACAACGAATTTTAATTTAAGCCTTACGACCTTATCACGGACGAATAATATGTTGTGCTAGAAGAACACGTTTTTTCAACGTCGTCGTCAGGTGTCCAATTTTAATTGTTTTTCTGCTCTTGTAATTAATCAACATTAACCAAACTTTGCATTTTAATTGCAATAACCCTTAAAAAGAGTCCTTTGAAATTTCATATAATTTCATTGATTACTTCTCCCGATTTCCATAGATTGCCACAGATTTTTCATAGAATTCAGATTTATTAGAATAGATAACTAGTGACGAACGACTATAATCTGTATTTTCCAATGGGGTTAAATGGTCTAGGCTGACCAGTTGGACTTCCACATTTTAACTACTTTCACGGCATCATGCCTAGGGTTCGATCGAAAGTATCGATTCCGAGTAAGTATCGATACTTTAGCCATCGATACTCGATACTGAATACTCGATACTCAGGGTCGTGGTATCGAGTAGGTATCAATATTTTTGGCTTCGGTACCCGATACTTTGCACTATGTTTAAAAAAGTATTTAAAAATCGATAAAAAATGAAAAAAGAAATTCCGATTCACGAGGAAAGTTGTCGATGATGATGGATCCCAAGGAATAAGGTTTCGTTTCTACACACAATAACAACACATATGCAGAAACTCACACCAGATATGTCTAACTGAGACATGCTGCAGACGTATCATCGCAACTATCGCCTTCCCTAAACCCTTTCCTAATAAGAACGTGTACAAAATATCACATCAGCAGTGACCCTCGAGTTCAACAGCTATCTGGTAACATACGAGTCGACAACTGTAGGCGCCCGCACAGTCCACATGGTAAATATATTCTTCCTCTCCTTCTCATGATGCTTTAGCCCGTAGCCGAGCCCTGACCTCAATCTTCGCCTTCCATTTTTTTCTGTCCTCCGCGCTTCTTCTCCATCCTCGTATTTGGCACAGTGTGGTGGCATCCTCGTATTTGGCACAGTGTGGTGGCATCCTCTCTAACGGCATCCTCCCATCTTGCCCTTGGGTGCCCCTTAGATCTTCTACCTTCAAATTTCCCTGTTAGTATCTTCTTTGGTATTCTGTCATTCTCCATCCTTATTACATGGCCTACCCATTCCAGTCATTTCGGCCTCACAAATTTAGATACAGCCACATCTCCATATAATTCTTACAGTTCTTGGTTATCGTGTTCTCAACATTCCATTCTCATTAACTGGACCGAAAATACGCCTCACTACCTTTCGCTCCACTCTGTCTATCAAAGAGGCTACTGTTCCCGTGAGAATCCACGTTTCACATCCATAAGTAAGGACCGGTCGGATAAGGGTCTTATAGAATGTAATTTTAGTCGCCTTCGATATATCTCGACTTTCCAAAAGTGCCAATATCGAGAAAAATGCTTTATTGGCTGCTTGGATTCTATTCTTCGTTCTTTACATTTATTACCGTTCCCAAGTAACAGAACCTGCTCACAATTTCTATATTGTCAACATGCACTTCCAACTGCTTGCTATTTCTACTCCTTCTTCAACGTCCTAACGTTCCATGTGCCAAAATCCATATCCATATTCATTCGCTTGTTTCGTCTCCTGTTAGCTTTATCGTTCCGAGGCCAATCTTGAGGTTTGAAGATAAATTAATTTAAGATAAAAGGAATATCTACCCATCATCCGATTCTGCTGGTTCCCCTCGCCACCGGTGCAGACAGTGCTTCGATAAGATGGTGTTCCCTGGGAGGGGGTAAATACATTCAGTAGTTCATAAAATAGTTGGACAAGAAAGGCTCACAACCGTGCTGCATGACAGGGTTTCCGAGAGAAAATTTGAAGAAAACAGATAGTGCATTTTTAATAATTAAAAAATAATTATTATTAGCGTACTTCCGAAAGAATTCGACTATTAAATTTACAATTAATTTTTAGTAATATTGTATACTTCATAATAGTAAATGAATTAAATAAATATTCCGCAAAATGAGAGTCTTATGGAAATATTATGACAAGTTAAGTAAGGACAACGCAAGATGCAGATTGTGTTTCAAGCATTTAAGGTCATCAGGAAAAAATGAATTTTTGTTGAAGCACATAAAGAGAAAACATCAAGGAGTACTCGAAAATCTTAAAAGCAATGCACACACCATTCAACTAGACACAAAGCGATTAACGAAATGTTTTTGTAATATACGAGAATTCAATCAAAATATCAGTATTTATGCATATCTCTAATATTAAATTTATTTATAATAAAATATCTTACTTCATTCGTAACGATGCTACTCGTCCGATATCAAACACTTTAAGAATCGGAATATTTTTCCTAAAATGTAAACATTTGAATAGGTATTTATCAGTCGATACCGATCCGATGCCAGGTACTTTTCGTATCGGGCGATCTTTCTTTTAAAAATTTAGAATTTTAATATTCTTGACTTATGAATCTGATTAAGTTCTTTAAGATGTACAATCTTAGCTATTAAAATCATCTGTATCTCATTCGGGTCGATACTTATCAGCCGATAACGACCTTATGCTGAGTAATTTCGGTAGCGGTAAATTTTTCTTAATTTATTCATTTGTTTTGATACTTTTGAATCGATTGCCAAATATTTTTTATGAATTTCATATTTTATATATCTAACTATGGTACGTTTATTGCAATGCGTGGAATTCATATTCATAATGCGATTTATGTTACATTTACTACTCGATTCCTAGTAGTATCAATACTTATAGGTCGATACTTTAAGGGTATCGATATTGTTGTGCCGATACCAAGTGAATACTCGGTATCGATACTCTAGATCGATACGAACCCTAAACATGACCAATATGTTAATAAAAAAATATATTCATGAAGAAAATGTAGTGACTGATATACGAGTGTGATGATGCATGAAATCACATAACACAGAGGCCCTCCACTTCGTTTTCAAACCAACTACAATCAATACGATTTAATGGACGGCGTTACGAAGTTTATGAGGATACAGCAATGGAGACGAAAATGCTCAAAAAGATTCAGAACGCAGGTGGACGCCAAAGAAAAAGTTTTAAAAGAAAGGTTACTATTGTGGGTCAGTGGTACTCCAGCGAGGTAAGTATATATCAAGCACTGTACTGGAAGTCGAAAGTTAATTGGCAATTTTTTCTTTTAAATTCTCGTACTAGGTGCATTTGTCATTCTTCAACCGTATGTGGGGCTCGCTTGGGCACAGAAATTCAAACATATTATTTCATTTTTACACCACTTTCATAAGTATAAAAAATGTTTCAAACTTCAATAATAAATTAAATCCTAATTGAAGTAAAAAACTGACCCAGATACATTTTATTTCAATATCGTGAATATGAAGCTCAAAAAAATGCCGTCATGAGCAATTAAATCATTTGAACAATGTGACTCCACTCAAAATAAATGTGGCCCAAGAAAATACTTAGACAAGAAAAAGATGTTGCTTCAGTGGATAACAATTCAAAAATGCCACTCCAGGAAATACGAGCATATGTTTCCTAAAGGTGTGGGTACTTCCTGAACTGAGATTGTACTCAAGTTACTCTAGAATTACAGTTTTCCCAGATCCTTAATTACCTTGACATGCAAACATTCTTCCACTCCCACAGTTTTACAAATGATGGTAGTGTGTAAAGACTATGTGACCCATTGTTTAAGTACGAACTGACGTTGAAATATCATTTTACGTTAGTTCACAAACTAAATAATTATGCCGCTGACATGTAAAGTTTGGTATTTAAATACCTTTCTCTGAAATCAACTTTACTTCGTAAATTTATTTACGTAATTTAGGTCCCATTGTGTCACAAAAGTGGAACAACAAATCCTACATTTCGAGAAACCTGCATCACTTTCTCTAAAGGACTTACGATACAACATGAAATTGGAAAATGTTCGCTCAAATATGAAATACGACGGTTTTTTAATACGTTATAGAATGATATGTCTCTTTACAAAATAATTTTATAATTTTGTTTGTATTGTCTTTGCAAGATAAAAATGCTTAAATTCCTAATATTATGTGATTTAAAGATTAGAAGTACCTCATTCAACAAATTAGTAACTTTATATTGCCATTACCCTACATACTCATCTCTGTAATATTCCCGTTTCCGAACTCAGAAATATAATCAAACTCTTCACCGTTCAAATAATCCCGAAAACAAAATATTTTACACACGCTAATATAGATGTCTGAAGTCTAGCACTGTTTGGGGGATTAGGGTAGTATCACGGTATTTTACTGTTCCACATAACCTTTATAACTAAATACAACGACATGTTCAATACATCCTTACATACAGGGTAACTGTTTAAAACTATTAAATACGGGAGTGATGCCTGAAATTTTTAGGTTCCCAAGTTTCATCCTTCAGCTGCCTAGACACAATCGTACCATGATATCACAATTTTCTTCTGCCAGAGACGTCAAGATATTTTAAATTCCCTGAAGAGGAAGAAGAAAGGGGAAAAAAGGAGAGAAGATGAAAAGGAAGAAGGAGAGAAAGAGAAGGGAAGGAAGAAGACGAAGATGATGTAGTCACCCTCATCGAGGCGCCGTCCATGCGTCGTGTCGCTTCCCGCGAGAACGCCTGAACCGGTTTCCAAGACGTCACGGTCGTCGTCGCCTCCGACGGTCCTCACCCCACACCCCGCTACATCTCCCACGCATAGAGGCCACAGTAGCCGGCGGCTGTTGCAAGGGTCACTGGCGAGGCGCTTCAGTACGTTACCCTCGAGCACAAGAAATGCACTCTTCTGGAAAGCACATTTGCAGAGGCGTACTAGTCCCTATGCTTTCACGTCGTCGATATCTTGTTTCTCCCTTCTAAACATTTCCTTAATCCATAATTCTCATTCGCATCTCACCCTTACCTCGTCTTCTTTTTCTGTCTTCGAGAACTCTTTATTATTCTAATGTCTGCGCCAAGACATTCTATCAATTTGTGAAATATTAATATTTCTTTGCATTTTCCAAGCCGGATGCTGTGAAGATACTTTCAATAAGTGGCCGGTCGGCGCCAAGACGGAAGTGCGACGACCTTGGGACCCACCCTAAGCCTCTGCAGTTATTGAGGTATTGTTTAAACATAACCTTTCACTTCTAAGGAAGGTACAAGTGTATTCGGAGAATGCGGCCTGCGACGTTGACCCAGCGAGGTCCACTGGAATTTAGGTATAAGAAAAGAAGAATTCTACGAAGTAATGAATGAAGTACGTGCCGAATATAGAACAACGAAAAAGGTGCTTGCGAGCGCATAGGTGACGCCCATGGCGGTTCGTCCTCTACGACGCAGTCACTGCGTTCCTAGAATTAAAAGGGGTGGACAAGAAGAATATTTGCAAGGTGTGGTGGCGAAGACATGGTTATTAGCTGATCACGTGACTTCTGCTAGTGTATATATTGGGAGGAGTGAAGCTCCTCAAAGATTCTTTACAAAGGAACGTAGAGATCCGTCAGCACGGACATGTGACTGAGCTAAGACTAGATCGGGGAGACCAGATGTTCGTTAGGCTGCTGCGGTAGTCTTAATGAAGTCATTACTAGTTGCGAGTGTCGTAACTGGTATCAGTTAGTTGTTGGGGGAAACAACTTATAATTTTGAAGGTTCATATAACTTGAGGGTTTTTACTATTTAGTTGTCTTTAATTAAATTTATCCAAGGGTAATTAATGCTTTCCGATAGCATTACTTGTGTAATAACAGATTATTAGATGTATTAATGATTTTGGGAGTTTGTCTCTGTTGTAAATTCAGATTTCTAGTTAATTTGTAATAAATCATTCTTTATTGTTATTACACGTGTGTTTGATTGCTCGGGAAACCGAGCTGGTGGCAGCGACGAAAACTACCATAGGGATTGTGGTATTTATGTGGATCCCGCTTCTACCAAAAAATACTAACATCACACCAGGGCTTGAGATGTGATGTTACAATAATTCTCTGTTTTTGCTCTTGTCCACTACAACCACTACTTCATATCCCATTTATCAGTGTATCATTTTACGTTTCCAAAATGTTCGTTAATGTCCTATTAACAAATTAAGAAATGCATCAATATCCATACAGACCTTCTAATCATTGTTCAGAATTAATATATTTTTTCTGAACGCTGTAATGCATATTATGAGGCACATTACCATTTTTTAAAAAATAAAAATACCGCGAAGAAAGAAAAGAGTAAAATACACGTACTTTTACATAAACAAAACCCTATATTTTCAACACAAATTAAAACCGGTATCGGATCGTTACAATTAAAATCAGGGAGAGAAACTTCATTTGGTACGGTCCTCTACTGAAAATGATAAGCAATTACTAAAGATCAGTGAAAAAGTTCCACACCGGTAAGTTGTAATCCATGAATATCTTCTAAAAGTACCACGTGAACAGAATTAACATATCGCACATCACAATGAACAAGAAAGCATGTACACATCCATTTTGCAGCCGAGCTTAATATTCGCGACCAAGATGTCCGATATTTCATTAACGTGGTTTCACTCGAGTAAGGTCGTGACAAGCATTAGTCGCACGGTGAACTGGTAGTCGCTAGAGGAGTGCATTAGTTGTGCGGTGAGGCAACCTTTGAGATCTGGACCTTGAAACATATCTGGTGGATTACGAAAGCGTTATCAAAATAGTTGAAGTCCCAAAATAAAATTGGGAATTTTGGGTCTAAATTATCAATGCAAAAGCGTCTTAATTAAAGACAAATCACTACACAAATTATTTATTTATTTACAGAAATTGTAAATCCCGTCTTTCTGGGGTTTTCAACTCCCGGAATATTTCATTAGTTAGTTTCTTTCTCCTTCCATAATTTGGATACTGTAGTAACTGCGCCACTTTGGCAACCGTACCGCATTGTAGTAGGCTCATCTACTTTTGTCTTAAAGTTTCTTTAAAGAGTCTTATTTTTATGCAATAGTCCCGAAAATATAACTTTCTTTCTGTTGCAAGAAAGTTTTCAATTTTTCTCAGGTTTTATGTGCATATGTTTTTAAGCATGTGTTCATTTGTCCATAGACAGTATTTGCATAAATACTATTGTCTTCCAACAGGGTTTGAACCATATCCTTTCCTTTTCAGAATATCACTTTACTTAAATAAACTATAAAAGACGATGAAAGAAGAAAATAAATTACCTTCAATTAATAGAGGAGATTAAAAGTTGTTTCACAAAACCTAGTTCTAAAAATTAACTCCGCTAATAACTCGCTAAGAAGTGTTAAAGTTCACGAAGTTGCCGTCCTTTTCTATTGCTTCAGATGTCCCTCGTAAAGCGAGGAAACAACGGGGTCGATCAGGACGCAATCCACGCCTACATCTGGACCATATGACGCAACGAATGGCACGGTCAGATGATGTTTCCAGACCCCATTACGTAGTTAAGCAACCTCACTCTCATACAGGAAGACTTGATAAATACCACCAATGTTGTAACAATTCAATAAAGACAGACTGTGTTTTCGTCTTCGTAGTATCAGTATGATTAAGCATTATGGTAGCGAAGAGGTTTACAGGTGAAATATCACTTGAGGTATTCGCTGATATCAATGTGCTGGACCATACGACGCAAAATTTCTAGGTACCCATAAACCGAATATTTAATTTAACATTCCAATACAAAAAAATTATGTGTGATGTTATCGTAGTGTAGTTTATATTATTTTTAAAATGCAAGCATATCAAGATCTATTCGTTTATTATTCATTTTTTCCAAAGTTGCAGTTCTAATTACACGACGCGTTATAATTTACAAGTATTTTAAATAAACACACACAGACTGTGCATAATATATTTTCCCTTATGTTAATAAATTACAAGTGTCCCTTGACTATCTTACATAGAATATCCCATAGCACAAAGATATTATCTACTACATCTGTACAGTAGCTTCTGACGCTATTCATACCAACGAAATTATTGCTTATCATCAAACGATATTATATATTTGAAAAATTTGAAGTAATTGAGGCACTTAAATGGATCAAGATCTCAAAAATTTCTTGAAAGATTTCCGTTTTTTTTTAATAATCCACAAAAACAAATATTGGAAAATAAAAAAAAACATTTCAACGAATCGTCTCCATTCATTTCATTGCAATTGGCGAAAACGCTTTTGATGGAGTATCCATTGTCGTAAAATATTGTCTTCATTGCAATTTTTACGAAAAATGGCTAAGAACTTAAATGATATTATCTTACAAAGAAAGTACGATTACATTCTGTAATACCATCACCATAATAAAAATAGTTCCCACCATAATAATAAAATATAACATGAACAGTGGGAACAAATCGAAGTGACAAAGAACATGAACTACAATAATATTTAAAATATTGGTAACCTTCCAACAAACGTGAAGACGAGCTTACATTATATATTAAACACTCGACAAACCATTCAAGTTCATCTTTAAATACAAACACTCTGGACCACGTCATAATTTGAGGACATACCTACATTTCTGCAAAGAGACTATTGATTACGAAATGTCGTCACAGAAATCATACGAGTAGGTGCCCCAATGAAGCGTAGGTTGAGCTTACATATCCAGTGACATTTAAGAACAGTTTTGGAAAGGTAACACGTTAGGTCATTAGTGATGAGGACAACCTTCATACATGCATATATGAGTTGTAGAGTCAATGATCGATTATGACAAGCAAAAGGTCTGTTGGGTGTCATCACGTATCCTATGATGGTTTCTTGGTATAATACATGCAGGTAGGACCATTCTAATGCGGTCCAATTAAATAATTAAATCACTACATAAAACCACCACTCATATTGAACAATTTTTATGAGAAATATTCTGTTCATTTACAATCTTCCAAGAATAAATCATATATCATAATACAAAACTAATAATTTTAAGGAGGCTTTCTTTAATGTTTCTTCTTGTTTGTTACAAACTAGATTTATAATTTTTTTTTATTTTCTGAATTACATAATTTAATTAAGGAAATAATAATTCTTTAATGTATTAAGGATCGAGCAAAGTGCCCGGATGGCTTTGGAATGTATTTAAAAATAAATGGTTTCGTAGAATTTGGATTAATGGTTTCGATCTATACCCATGCGCATAACATTAACGTTGACAATAGTTAATTTAAAAAATGTTCCCCGTAATATGACTCACAGTAGCTCATGGTCACGAACCAGCACGCTAATATCTCCACCATTATTCTCAAAAAATGATTATTGGCTCATATATTTTGAAATCTCTTGACGTTTATCGTCTGAGGAAGATTCTTTAAATAAATTTAACTCTCTCGCATAGGATAAAATTTTGCAACAAATTTCATATTAATTGTAATAAATCGGATAAAAAGTTAGAAACTCATGTGGACTAAGAAAGAAACTCAAGTGGAATCGTAATGTACTTATTTTCTAATATTAGAACAGTATTAAAATGATACCCCTGCGAAATGAGAAACACACCACTATACATAATGAATTGTTTAATATTATTTATTCTATGAATTTCATCGAAGTCGTTACAAATGGTTTCCAGAAAAATGACAGAAATATACTTAATAATATAAAATTATTACATAAAAGTATTAAATCATTACCCGCTGATAGGCACATAATTGAAAACATGGTTTCAGCATTTCAAGTATACCTGCCTGCCGTCACCAAGCAGGTAACCATGAGTCTTAATTCTTTCTTACACAATTCAGGAACGGCAAAACATGCTGAAATGTAATAATGAAGAAACGATAGAGAAAATTAATAACTTTGAGTTATATTAAGCTAAGAAACTTTATCTTTCTGTTACGTGTTATCGTCTCCCCAAGAAATTACCTGGAAGATAATGTAATTTGCACCACTTCCCTTATATTTATCCCATTATTTTCTACCTAGGAGGTGCTTCAACGTGTTAATTCCTGTTCGGAGAACGTATGAAGTCGTGAATTCTACGACTCAAAGAGTTGTAGTAAAACTGCACGAAAACAAAATGAAATACTAATCTTAACTTACAGAATTTGATACTTAATTTCAAAGATAAAATAAACCATTCAAAATAACTTTCAAATACGCAGGAGAAAAATTGACATGAGACACTTTTAATGTTTACTAAGAAGTAATCAACTCTGACTTCTTTCCAACAACATATTATTGATAAATGCACGTGGAAAAATAAATGTTTCAACACACCAACAGAAAGAGGAATTAGATAAACATCTCACACAACCTATTCCAAAAATATTTTCCATTTTAATGTCCTCTTTCCAAAAACGACCGTCATGTTTACATTCACGTCACATTTTGGAGAAACACTTAAAGCTGTAGGAGGTCATCACTTGAAACGATTTCAAAATAAATGACGAAAAATCAAAAAAACGAAGAATTTATTTTAAAGAGGGCCAGTTTTGACAAACCAACTAGTCAAAAACATAGCAGGATTATTTAGGTTCATTCAAATTACAAACAAACAAATCATTCTCGTTGGCCGTAACGTTTTCCCGTAAATTAAACATTGTCACAACATGGGAATATTTTTAAATAAACTAATGTAAAAAGTAGCACTAAAATCATGAGAGATTTCTACGATGCTGAAAGAGATTTCTACGATGATTACTAAGAAGATGCTGAAACAAATAAGATGTAGAATAATACGACAACACCCAATATCGTATTTTGTTTTCAACTCCACTAAGAGTACGGAGAAATTTTTTTTATCGGGATGATACTCCTGTCATGTGTTTTCTCATCATAAAACCAATATAATTCACATTCAACGACCCAGAATTATCTCATGACTATTAAATTCGGAAGGCGATCTCAATCTCATTCTATTCCAGCCGCGCATCCCTTCGGACGTTTCGGCGCATGACACGAGGTCACAAGATCACGCACAAGAAGTCATAACAAACGCGGCCAGAACACACTCCTGGACAGGTCCAAGTCGCTGCTATTCGCTTCCGCGCCTTAGAAAGTGGTAACGGGAGAAGAAGAGTGGGGGGTGTTGAGGGGTGTGGGAAGGGGGCACTATGACGCAAGAACGATGCAGCAGAGTCGCGCGGTGCAACCGTGTCTTCAGACATCTTCCCCTCCTTTCTGCCAAGCAGCGGCGGCGGCGGCGGCGGCGGCGGCGCCACGGCCGCTCGTCTACCCCACCCAACACCTCCGCCACTCTTCATGTACCGCCTCCGTTGCGCTGCCACTTTCGCTAGTGCATCGTCGCTCGCTCCGGATTCCACCACCGCCGCTGCCGCGCTTGCAACCACTGCCAAGTGAAAGGCGAGCTATATTTGAGCGACAGCACTACCACTCGTCATGAATGTTCCTCCCCCACTTCCTTCTATCAGCGCAAAAACAATGAGGCATTAAAAATACTAAAAATTGAAGCTAGCGTTGGTGTAGGTCAAACATTCGTAATGAAAATTAATTACTAACTATTAAATTTATTTTTATTTATTTTTTCTTTAGGCGAGGTTCGGGTCATGAGGCCTGCTCTTCCACCTAACCGTTGGGCTTGGAAGTGGGAATTTGGAAGGAGATTATGGGTTGCCAGGGAACTTATGGTACCGAACCGACATATGACTGGAATAGGTGAGGGAAATCCCAGCTGAAAACCTCACCTAGTTCTGCCGAGCAGGGTTTGAACCCACGCTCTACCGTTCAGCGGGATCGTGGAATCGAAGAATCTACCGCTAGACCACCGCTGTCGGTCACCCACGAAATTTATCCACGAAATACTTTCCATTCCTTTGGTAATTATTAAATTATAATCAATCATTGGGGGTAAATTAAGAAGCAAAAAGTTACGAGTTCTATCTTGTCAACTGTATCGCAGGCTGCAAAATCAATTGTTGTGAAGAGGGTATATTTGACCAAGACCGTATATCATGAGTAGGGTGAGACACTCGTTTGTACATAATAGGTGTATTAAGTATGCACTATATACATGTATATGTGTGTGTGCTTAGACACGAAGCAGGAGAGAGTTTCAAAGGAATGTAGTACCTCGTGCTTCGTTTTTCTGTGGCCAATGTCCTTTCCATCCCTTTCCCCGTACAGGAGAAGCTGCCAACCCACAAAATAACTCTCCAGTCGACCTCCAAATTCCTTCGTACGCTGGCCAAAGACGCAGGACAGCCAAAACGACATCGCATTCGATGTCCACTTCGGTTAATGACTTGGAAAACAAACACTGTCGTGCAGATGAGGTGTAAAAGAAATAAAAGCTTCATATCGAATAATATTGCGGATAGATGGCCCTTCATATCGGAGCGAAAATTCCCGGGATTGAAACTAATTGCATATTCTTCTTTATGAGCGAAAAGTGAGTACATTAAAGTAACTAAAAGACTGCCGGTTTCAGGAAATTGCGTGACAATAAAAACTTCCCCTTTTTTGCAAATGGAATATGATGAATGGGAAAAATGGAAGAAATAATTCGTACTTCAATTTGTCTACTGATGGCGTTGCAAATTATTCGGAAAAACGTCCACGCTTTGATCGGGTTTCGAACACAACCAAATTTACCATATCTATTTAGTTCAACTGCCGAATTAACAACATCAGACGGATGCTAGACCAAATTAAAAGTAATCGAAATAGATAATTCCATTGTGGGATTGAAGTAAATAATCTCAATTACTTCTGCATGGACTGCTTGGGAGACAAAATTACTGCAAAGAGAGCCTCGAGAACATTCTTCATCTTTCGTCCTAAGATACAACTACTGTACTTTTTACCCTGTGGATGGTTTCCTCTGAACATTTACAGGTTAACACTGTACCACGAATGGGCAATTGTTTGGCATTTTTCATTCAACACTTAAATTAAGTCTCCCGTTTTAAATATACCAAACTATTCATCATGATGACTACAGTCTCAAGTTAAGAACCATTTACTTCAATCCCAGGTTCAGTCCAGGCAATCCCAGGAGTGCAAATTAAGAACAGGAAATAGAAGCTAACGTTCTGACACGTGCATAAGAAAATATCTTACTTATTAAAAACAGATTCATGCAACTAAACACGTTCAACATCAATACAAAGGTGAAATAACAATACAAAAATAAGTATCAACATTTTTTCAATGTGGCTCCATGAAAATAAATCATGTAAAGAAATCACAAAATGAGCAAGCCACAGCTAATAGACAAGCAAAGCAAACATTTCCGTTTTAAAGTCGACGTGATTTGAGTATTATATTGTTAAATAATTAACGTTTAACACCCTTTCGTAAACGACTTTCAAACTGTGTTTAAGGCGTCTCCGTGTGCTAAAAATAAATAATACTTATACATGAGAAATGCAGAATGTATATTGACAAATAAAAAACAAAAATACAACAAAAAAACAATCATATGTGTGAATCAGAATGTAAAATCATAAATTGAAGCTACCATGACAAATATCATACAATATACCTGTCGCATGTATATGGTTTCTGCTCCAGTTACACACATTGTAAGATTCTATGAAATAGATAATGTTTTCTTTTTTCATTTTCCGATATATTTTTATTCTACAGTTGGCATGTTATCATGAAAAAAAGGATGACCTTCAAACAGGTTGAAACGTTGTGTATGTGCACAATTATAGAATAAACAAGTCTATTTCAAAGGTCGTAAAAAGCTGATAAACTATCTGAATCATTAATTATTGATGAATTATTAGGAGTGAACGAAAACAATATAATTATTATACGTGTTATAGTGTTGGTCATCTCAGTATATTAAAAATGTAAGTTTGGCTAACAGGAAACTAGCCCGACACATTCTATGAAATATTTTGATGTACGAATGATCATACAAAACCTACCATCTCTACATTTATCTTTCATTTATTTGTTTCAAGTCGTGTCCCCATCTTCAGACATTCATTTCTACAGTACATACTCTATTTTACGAAAAGCGTAGATATTTTCCAGAGCTAACTGTCGATCGCCCCTCTTGAAGTAAGTCTACCCGTTCCACCAATCGTCACCCACTGGCTCTCTTCGATTGAAAAATGATATCACATACTTACAGCACACATTCTGATATTACTAATATTCATCATAAAAGTAACGAAAAAATACACCTAACACGACCTAATTACGCTGAAGAACCAATTATAAAACCCATCTTTAAATAAATGGCAATTGATATGTAACTTACTCATTACTTACCATAAAATATCACAATGTTAAAAATTTCATTATTCACACAAAAATGATTAAGTTTAGTGAATCAGAGATACTCAGCACTCTTTGGAGGAAGTACAGAGTATTCTGATAGTAAACAAAATATCCAAGTACAGATTAACACCAATCTATTACAAGTACCTTAGAGGGCGATCCGCGCCGGGTTCGATTCATTCCGAACAGGTTACCAAGAAGCATACGAGTTATCACGTAAATGTTAATAGAAGTTTTACAAGGTTTAGAGTATAAAAGCTTTACACCCATTTGCATGCATTAGCAATTTTAGGAAATTGTTATACTACACGATACGTATACATTTACATCACAAAACATTTTTACAGAAAACTTACTGCCAATTTCTGTTGCAGAAATTTAGGATATTTACGTAAGTATGGTATCAACTGATTGTGTGAATGAGCTACTAAGTAGCTAAATTTGGAAATGTATCATGTTGATATTTAGCTTCAAGTGCTTATAGAATGATCACGATCCTCATGCGGAGGTATATTTCACCGTGGGTAATTAACTTCAATGTATGTTAACGAATGAGCGAAGCTCTGCACCTTCATATTTAAATGCTGATGAATTGCACAGAAGAATATTAATCCTCTGACGAACGTAATTGTGTGAGACAGACATCAACAATCGCTGTACTGCGTCATCATAGATCATTTAGAATTTTGACAACACAGTATCGGACGCTGTAAACATAATAACAGACGACACAAAATACTGGTTGTCTTACTGATAACATGTGCTTCGCGGATTTTAATCGATGTTCTGTGCTAACAAAAACACGCTCTCCCATGTGCAGAATACAATTTCAAGAAGAGACAGCGCATACTCACTGAAACCTCAATCAAGTCACTTCGTTATTGTGAAGTTTGTGAATCATTGTTAACTGTCTTATACCATGGAGCTGACATAACCTGTCTGTCACTACACATTTAACACACGTAAAATGATAAATGGTATTTCTCAGTTCACTGAACCGTTGGGCATACAAAATCCAAGCATTTATTATTTTCGGTTCCAGTGAATGTCCTCAACACGATTTACCATCAATCCTCTGATAGTAATAGGAATAATGTTTACGTCTCCGAAATAGGAAGCGTACAAAAGTACCATCAATAAAACTGGACGCTACTCTTTATTTATTACCACTTAAACATGAAACGTTCACGTTTTGCTATGCACGATTGTTAATTACAGCTTTAGTTTGAACAATAGACCACCGTATCTCAAGATTAGAACATGAGTTCAAAATAAAAGCATAACTGAACAGACTCCATATGAACAAAAACTTATCCTTCGCGATTGTAAATAATCTCGAAATACCTGATGCACTCGATAACAAAAATATATCGTTCGGCGATGTTTAAGTAGCTGAACCATTGAACGACGAATCTTAATCGTCCGCTTCATGGTTGATCAGACCCACAGAACACCCCACCACTCCGTGCATCGCACGTGGGTACCACCCCTTTCGCCACGCCTCTACTGAGTCTGCGCATGTACTTACCAGAGGGCGTCCCTCCGCAAAAATCCTCACACTGTCATCACAAGAATCACACATCGTATAATAACACGTTCACACACGAAGTACGAAGCGTCCATTATCTGTCAAATCGACACCAAACCACGCGCTTCTTTCGGCGTCAGAAAGTCACCCGCGCACGTCCTCGTTGCCGAACGGTCGGCAAGCGAATGTCATGGACGCACGGAGGCGCTCGAGTTCAGCGCTCCTAGCGGCCACTAGCATGAACGAATCTTCGATGTGGTCGAAGCGAGCAGCTCGACACAGTGGGACTGCGCGTTCCAAATTAGAAATATGAATCATTCCTCTCCCACTTTAGCCCACAATGTGGAGAGGGGTTCAAACAATTATCATACATTCATTTTCGGAAATGAAGAATATTTTAAACCACCTTCTAGTTACTTGTATATTTGCACTTCTGGCAGGTTCAACACGTGAATCAGAAATACTTATTATTCAGTCTACGAACTACAGTTCTTATCAAATACTGTCGTTATCATTTCATTTTGTGTCTCTTGTATTTTAGATTAATTGTATTGTTATAGTTCACTGCAGGTGTATAACTCGGTTGCGTGGACACCAAAGTAAAGTGAATTCAAATAAAAAGGCATACATGACGATACTTATCTCGTTGACCTTGTACACTACGTGCTGCAAAGCTTACCAGTCGATGTTACGTACTTGTAAGTTGTTGGTCAAGTCTTGTTTAGTTCAACCATACGGCGTCAAAACTATTAATACATCAAGACAACCCACAAATCCAATTTCAATAAAATCCAGGGCATGCCCCTGTAACATACATTTCGAGGTTATATATATATATA
>NNCF01144212.1:27380-42090 GCA_002313205.1 Laupala kohalensis
ATCCCCCCCCTAGGTATATGCCACTGGTATGTTAATATGTTAGAATGTTGGCCCGGTTATTTCTGCTATATATGTTGGCCAGCGCTCCCAAACCTTATTAGACCCTCGTCTTTCTTCGTATATCATTTCCAGATTCTACTATAAAGTTCGTAGTGAAGCATTGTACAATTTTAATTATATTTTACTAGATTATTTGTCACGAATTGGTGAAGATGTAATCGTGTTCTACACGATTCACCTCGCCAAAAGGGTATTCGAGAGAAAGCCCGGGCCCGATTTTGTTGAAAGATGCTGGTTGACCGGAGATTGATTTTTGTTTTTTAGAGGCTTAAAAATGGACAGATGAAATCAGTATGTACTTTATTAAGTAGCGTTGGTAGGGGGGAGACGGTTTGAGGTGCATTTATTCCCTGCAAGTCGAGCCGAATTTTATTTCCTGGTATTCCATTTAGTTTAAGAAAAATATTTATGTAAAGAACTTTATTGTTACAAAAACATATTATACTATCAAAAACGTAAATACTAATACTTAGGGATCCGCTAAAGCGGACAATGAAATTGTTTCTCTTCTATGTAACTTGTGATTCCTTGAAAGCATATTCAATAGTTATCCATTTAGGGAAATTACCGCGTGGACACATCACTTAACAAGCCATTAAAATTTACGAAGATAGAATGCTAATATTGTCCAATGACTTCCTGAAGTGATAAGTCAAACATCGCACACTTTTCGCGTGCAACGAAAAGTGCCTTCTGAAGAAGACACGTATCTCGAATTTGGTTACAGGTTGTGTCCGTTCTTGGAAATGTTTTGGTCCGAAGTTTCATATCTTGTCTATATTGTAAATAACGGAGTTGGCCTAATCATAATCTTACCTTCTTTTGTATTCATTACTGCTTCATTATTTAGCTTTAGTGTGATTCAAAAGAAATATATTACTGGCAGATTGGGATCCCTTAAATATGCTTCAGTTTTCAAGTATTTAAGATCAAAATACAATACACCATTAAAATATTAATATTTTCAACTTGTTTCCTCCAAGTAATTATTCCTCTATAATGTCTTACGATGTAAAATAAAAAAGTACTCGAACGGCAACATGGGACAAAAATCACGCCATGAAATGCGAATGAAAATAGTGCTACTTCCCGTATCCAATATTTTTATTTAGCAGAAATGTTTATAATTTTAATACAATGACACGTATTTGAAATTTATAAACCATATAATTTTAACAAAATACTCTCAACTGTTTGAATTGTTTAGGCGAAGTGTCCCAGTAATTAACATAAATGTCAATTTCTGAAGTGGTTTTTAAAATTTCCGAAACAGCAAAAATGTAATTGGACATAACGAAAGCGTGGATAGAGTATTTCACTAATGACACCCGATTCCCTCGTTATCGTTCATAACTGCCAGAACTATAGGTTTTGTATTATTTTGTATAGAATCTTTGTTACCCTGAACTGAAAAAGTTAATGAATCTATATTTTTCTTGGGTAGTCATCCTTTCAGTTTACAAATGATCATAATAAAATTCTTAATTTCCGCGTACTCAAGACTCTGCTTCCCATTTAGGCCTATTGTTACTTCTTTAATCAACTTTTAACTTCTGATTCTGTAGTTCATATACACGACATTTCAACCTGTGTTTAGGTCATCAACAGGTATTAATCATGGTAATGTTAATAATAGTGTTAATAATAATGTCATATATAAGTATTTTGTTTTTACATAACAACTTGACAATTGTGGTCATTTGTATTCAAGTAAGTTTCACCAAAAGTAATCATCACTCTATTGAAAATTTCCAGCTTTATAGTGGTACACGAAAACAACGTAGTTGCTTCTTGTGCTAGTGAATGATGCTTTTGCCCAAATGACGCCGCGTTGGATCCACAGTGAAACAACGGAAGCGACGCGCATCGCGGCATACCGGGCTCTGCTCACAGTGTGCGGCTGGTTTCTGTCTCTTGTCAAGGGGAAGGGGAGGGCACATGTTTCTGACAGGTGGTGAGCTCAGTAATTTCTCGTGGAGTATTGCCATGTTGAAGAGACATGATATAATTTGGCTGCACCGAGACGCACTGACTAACTGAAATCTGCTTCATTACTAGTGATTTTGTCTCTATAATAAATATAATTCAGAATTACATGTACATCTGGTAAAACGTATTTTTTTATAGTTGCAAAAATTAAATACTGGAGGAAGTCACAAATTTCGGAGGAAGAGTATAAGCGGTAGCAATAAACAATGTAGAAGCATTAATGCTTAATGAGTACTGCAGTACATCATGTGAAGGATGTGTAAACTTTATGCTCAAGATAGAACCTTTAAGATTCAAGATTAAACATTATATCTCCTGATAGGAAGATATCTTACACACTTAATCTTTGTACACTTCGCGGAAGAATTTCGAAATTTCGAAACAGAAGTACCAACAGTTTATAGTCCATATTCGTTGTGAATAAACTCAGTGATTTACTGCTATTAAATCAAAATATGAATTTATCGAATAGGATGATTAAACTCAAATCGATTTCAGATAATTCGAAGTAAAATTGGGGTCATTAACTACTGTTATAGCTATATTTTTATGTAACTACAAAAGTGAATATGGAATAATTTTGTTTCCGCTCTGTAGAATGAAAATTCTCTACATTACGTGATTCAATACAACACTATTTACAAGTATCACAAAATGAGGTGTGCTTCAATCCTTTTGCTGCGATTGTAGCAAAACCTACCGAGAACAAAACAATAATAAACTTTGGGTTATCCATATAATGTATAATTGATATAATTTTATTATTTTATGAAATTTATGTCATTGTATTTTTTAATCTTGGCTGTGGATCGCTGTAGGTCCTAGGAAACAAGCTAGGAAGTTTATATTTCATTTTTCCATCGACATCCCATATCCAACAGTGAACAATTAAAAACCTGAAACTGAAAGGTGCGTAAATAACATTATCTAGTTCTCTATTAAGTATTTTTATCAAAACGTCGACAGAAAAATGAATTCTTGATTTGCTGTGGATATCAGAGACTCAAATGATAGGATACGGATAGACTTTCGCTTAGTAGGTGCACAACAATAAGAAAGTGGAAATAACAATCTAAAAAAGACTCTGTCGTATTTTATTCAAAATCTAAAATTATAAATAGATAATTATTCTACTTGTTATGCCAGATGGGTATATTTATTTATTTATTCATATTTTTACATTCTTTACTGCCTACACCCAACAAATTCATATTAGAGATTTGTCATTTTTCAGTACTTCTTTTTATTTTCTTCGTCTTTAATGTTTCAAGAAATCAAATAAAAAAAAAAAATGAAAGTATAAATAAGTACTTAGGAAACGAAAATGAAAATGGAGTATATTCTACTCAAAACGAGGATATCAAGGCCTGCTCCGTATTGTTGCGCCGCAGAAGATATTCTTTCTTGCTGATTCATACATGTCGCCATCCCACTAAGGTGTGTTAATTTGTAGTCCAATTTTCTTTTAAAATAGCATAACACCATAAAGTTGATAATATTGTTTGACGTCTGTAATCTTCAGAAAAGTAGCAATACAAACAAGAGACCTGAGTTTATAGTAGACAATTGATTATCGAATAAAATTAAAATAAATTAATAAAAATAGTAAATTTATTGTCAAAAAAGCAGTTACAAACTGCTTATCACCACATGGAGGATAATAAACTTATTTGCTCTCCGGAATAATCCCATCCCATCAATTCCGATGAAGGGGCATAAAGCAGAGGCGGATTTAACATTTCAGGACACTCCTCAAATAAGAAAACTAGTGGTGCAAAACCATTGCACATACTTTCTCATATACGTTTCTCCCGCAGCAGCATGGAGTGAGAAAAAATTCTATAGTGAAAGGGTCATTTCTGGCCTGGTCCTCCAAATTTTGGTCGTCTTCCAGTACTCTATTCATGCTCGAAGTCGCTAGATGAACTTATTACTGTCTTTTATTTGAAATTTGAAAGTAAAATAAATATTCAGAATATAATTTCAAAACCTATCACAACATATTAGTCTTAAAAATCGTAAAAGTGTTATGTAAATGAAATTTCGTTGTAGACAGAAATTGATGTATTTTCGTATCTGCAGTGCCTTCGCTGTCCTCCTATGTATTTTATCGTTACCATACCTTTCATTTCAGATTACGAAATGTGTATTCTACGTTTGCTTGGTTTATTTACACTGCTAAATATTATCGAAGCTTCTTGAAACAGTAAACTAATGTGTAAGTGTAGCAGACAGAAATTATTTTCCTGCATCTTTACTACTTTATTACTTTCAAGCAAAATACCGCTAATGAGGGTGAAATGCATTCTAATTGTACTTTACGTACAGAAAATTTAAGCAAAATCGTTGAAGACGTATTTGAGAAACATTCAAAACGTATTTTGACCTTCATGTGAAGTACAATTTGTTTTAAAGTTTTTAAAAAAATATAGCACCTGCATCGACAAAAAGTTTATTCTACCATAAATACGAAATGCAGATTAAATTGGTTCATCCGTTTACTCAGAATCGCTGCGCACAGACAGACGGACGTTATGCCAAAAACCACTTTTTCAGAACCAGGAATCGTCAAAACGGATATTTCCGTCGAAATCTCACCTTCGAATTTTTTCACGATTACAAAACTTTCTATATGTTACGTTATGAGAAAGTAAAAAGTTAGCTACATGATGTTATATCAACAAAATACCAACAAATTTCTATTTAATAAAACACAAAGTTATTTCAGAAGAATGTATTAATATTAAGCTATAGATTATTAGGAAAATATTGTTTATAAATCGGAGTTATTTAATAACACTAAATTTGAGATTTAATATTTCAATAGATGCCGCCCCTATGCAAGAGGACCTTGCGAGTCTATATAAAACATCCGCCGCTACCTGATGGAAAACCGGTGAAAAACCCGGACCTGGATGGGAAAAATTCGCTATATGTCACAATTTAAAATACAAATTATATAACAACCACAATATTATAACAAATTATATAATGAGAATATAACACTACGCTTCATCTCTAATGTGAAAAATCATCAGGTGTGCTAGATCAATTCTGTGGTTGATCGTTCAAGATCAATCAATCTAGGAATTGAGTCATTGAGAATTCATCTTAAATATTTATTACATTGTCTGCTAAAATCTCAGGTCGTTTGTTTATATTATTATCATAAAATTGTTTCTTCAGTCAAACCCCATTCAATGTCTGTCGTCTCTGTTCCCTGAATGTTCTTGTAGCTACAACTCGTTAACGTTCGAGTATCTTCTCGTGGAGAAGTGCTTGCAAGGAGAGGTATTCTCGTATTTTCTTACAATAAACTCCTCTGGAAAGTCCTGCGACTCGTCGACAGCGTTCACTGGGTCTTCGGGTCGCTTCCCTCTCTAAATGCCACAATTACTGGAAAACGCTTCGCTTAGGTACTCCTAATGGGACTCCATGCAGCGCGGGTTTCTCCTCCTCATTTTCCCGTCGCTTTCCGAGGAGCGCGTCCAGCTATCACAGAAGCCATCTCCCGACACTTCCCAACGCTATGGGCGTCGTTGAAGCGGCTGCCAGCGCCGCCCTCGCTGACAGCGACACCTGACACGTTCCCCATCACCAACACCATCATACTGCCATGGCCTCCTCCATCGACCCATGTGTCAAGGCTGACACAGCTGCGTCACTAACACCTGCGTTTGACCGAGTGCTCTATCATGCGTCATCCTCATTGTATCATGCCTCAAATACAAAGATAAAAATTCACAGAGTTCATGAAAGTTTTCTGCATTTTACATGCAAATTATGACACAAACAATAATTTAATCATTTATTTTTTTCGTCGAAAAGCTACCTTTTTGGAAAACATTTGTTATGAGTGTCGTTATTAGAAATCCCCTTAAAAGATTTAATGTTTAATTTTTATACTAATATTACCAAAATTGTGGGATTGTTTTATAAAATATCTCGTGAAATATATCAAATTGCAATATATATCGTTTCACCACTATCTCTCTCAATCACTACAAAATGAAAATTATTAATATCGTGTGCAAAAGAGTCATTTTATGCCTTGGACATTTCTATGATTTTACACAATCCTTCGACCTTATAGTTTATTTAACTTCATTATTTGCAGCAGAACATGCGTCGAAAATATATCAGTAAATCGAGGTATCTTCTCAAAACATCTTATAGCACCCACTCCCATTAAGCGGTGATTTGCTTATTCATTATGTTGGAAGAATTTTGATGTTGCTGATCGTGTGACCTGAAGCGCAATGTTTGTCGTTCGAGATTTCACGATGCTTCTCGCAAGTGGTTGCGTGTCCAGATGAGAATATTCACATCCCTCTCAAGGGTCACAAAAGATGATCCTTCTCGTCAAGACAACAAATACTTCGGTGTGAAAGGCAGCGAATACTGTAGGCGACTGAAGAATACTAAATAGGTCACTGTAGCTATAGTTTATAAATAACGAAATCAATAAATGATTAATAACAAAATACCTAGTTATTTCAGTTATTGTATTCCATAATAATTATATTAAAATATTATCAACTATGTAGTTTTAAAATTGAAAATTAAAATATATACATAAACAACAAATTCATAATTTAATTTCACACATTTCAATGTGTAGTAATATACTTTTTTGTTGAATTATGGTAATACTCCATCGCATATTATAATTAACCTCATTCAAAGTATTTATATATTCGGCAGATCACAAGTAATCATTCGATCTGGCAAAGAATCTGTTCAGGAACCTTGAGGAGCAAACAATTTATTTCGAAGGAAATATTTCATAATGCAAGAATTTTAAAGAATATTTTAATCTAAAAAAAGCAGATTTTTATTTATTTTAATCGAACTACCCTTTCAAACTTTTCTCTTTCTCGACATCTGAAATTCTTTACCATTCGCAATCCTTCAGAATGAAGTAGTACGAAGAATGAATTAGAATTTTTAACTTACAAACGGAGCAGATACCAGAGTGAACAAAAAATTTGATTGATCATTTTCTAATGGGACCATGCGAAGAGTTCAGTCATTCTAACATGAGAGAATACGAATGTGTGGACCCGCTGTAATGGAAAGGCAGTAAGAGCATATACTACAAAAGCTTTCCAACATTTCGTTTTTGACGTAAATAACCGTACGAAATAATTACAAGGGCATCAACTATTCATGGTTTATTAAAATGTATAAACTTAATCAACTTTAGAAACAACGTGAACTTCATCTAAAATCTTCATCCTGCGAATAACATCACCATGGAGGCATGTCATGAGCTCGATATTTTACCAGTATCCTAGCACAACGTAAACAATCTGTATTTTATATGATATTTTTATTTACGTATTGTGTCATATTTTCAAAATTCCTTTATGGGAAGCTGAAGTAACTTATCATTCAAGAGAAATTCCTTTCGCTGTGACCGTCCAAAGTTTATGAACATTCTAAGAAATCACAAGTTTATCCCAATATGATATAGCAAGGCTCTCGCTTAAAGAGACGACATTTTTAAAATCTCATCGAATTGGGCAAAAAGCTCATTCACTTGGTTAGAAGTAAAGAAACTAAAATATTGTTCATTTTTAAACTTTTCAAAGTTTACATCTGGAAATAAAATATGAAGGAAATTGATTAGTGGGTTTTACATTCTTTTTAAATAACAGCATAGCTGTCGAATTTTCCTGCGCGAGGGTCCTGTAAGAGAAACAGAATTGCGAAGGGAATTTCTGTGCATGCGCCACGGATTTTGAGAGGTGGCTACATAAAAAACAACACAGTATACTCACGAGGAACACAAGAAATCTCATGGATGAGGAAAGCAAAAAACATGTTGCACCTCCTAAAATTGTTATTCTGCAGTCGCTTTGTGTGGAAGAGAGCTGGCCAGACGGGTTCTTGATTTAAACCGTGTCGACGTTCCTCTAGACTCAGTCGGGACAGAGCTTGAACTCAGTCGAATCGAATCCACTGAGTCAGACATCTGCACGTTCTCTGTGCTTGGCGTCTCGAGAAGGTGCAAAACGTGTCCGAGGGAAATCGAATTCCTCAGTGAACTTGTTACGAACTCGTACTTCTGACAGTAATTGCACGTTTTGATTTAAACAGAGTCAAGGTCAATTTGCCTCGATACTAATCACCACTAGAAGGTCGTTTACTTGTAAATTTTTTTAAAACTTAATTCGATTTTACTAATTACATTTCACATAAAATACAGGTCAAGATGACCAGTTTGTCCGCTAATTTCATTGACTCTACAATTTACACTCCATTATCGATATCATTTTAATGTCGTCCATTGCTAACATTAAGATTTAACATAGCATAAACATTTTAATTATTATTTTATTCTACATCAGCCGAGTACCCGCGAATTTGCTCAAATGAATTTTATCTCTCTGCAATTTTATTCTTTCTCACACTGCCACTGCTATCCAATGAGAATGTTATCCATTAATATTGGTGGCTTGATAGTATTCTTGAATATCAGGACGCATCTATCTGCTTAACGATACCAAAAATTTTAAACTCATCACGTATGTGATTTCCGATTATTTTTACATATTATCCCATTCCCTACTAGTAGGTATAGGGGCTGATAGAAGTAGGTATTGGGGTTGATAGTGGATTTTACGTCATTTTTCACAATTCTTTTTCAACATGAAACTACTTGGAAATGTTTTCACAGAAATTGTGTGGAAATTGCTCTTGTTGAAAAATAACTTGCTCTCTGCATCTCCTCCGAAACAAATTTTAATAAGAGAATATGTGTTGATACTTAAATGTCAAACTTAATGCTCCATTGATATATGAAAGCTTTTAAAGCTTAAAATATAGAAATTATTGAATGGAGTATGATTTGAAAAGGGTGTGGAAGGAGCAGAGTAGGAGGAAAAATTTCTAGAGCATAGTACTAATTATGTAAAACTTTACAATGGTGTGACAAAGAAAGAAATTCATTAGTTGACTTTTAAGTTCTGTTTCAAAGAATACAATATTCTCCTAGAACTAGAATGGCAATAAGGTAGGTGAGGAATGGATGAAATTATTTTTAAAAAGATACTATAGTATCTTAGTAATTAGGAAGTCTGAAAACTAGAGTCATACGACTGTAGGTAAGATGTTTCATAATTTAGAAGATTGTCTGATTGTTGTTTCTTTGGGTGCAAACGAAATTGATAGTCTGAATATGGGCAGTTAATAATACTGTATCTGTACTATCGGGAATCACATAATCCCCAAGTGTATCATGTTGACGATGAAACCATAAGACATTGTTGACGCAAGCTGCTGTCTGATCGAGTGAAAAGCTCATTTTCAAGATGAGAATTTTATAAAGAATAAAACAAACGTTCTTCAGAATAAGTTTTTTCAAACAGCAATCCTCGAGGTTTTTTCGACCAGGAATGAAACCAGCAGTATAGCTTAAAAATAATCCTTAAATTGCGGTGAACCTTACCGCCAAGAAACAGATTAATTATGTTATGTTGAATGAAATTTGGAGACGGGGCCCAAGATTCGAACTCGGGACCTTGAGCGTAACGTACTCATGCGTTTACCAATTGCGGCACCCCGTTTGCATCCTGACCCAGTCTACCAGTCTAATCAAAGTACTTCCTAATGGACTCCTCTCATAAGAGGAGCGTAGTCTGTATGAGAGGTCTTTGGGTCTCGCAAGTTGAATGTTAATGGTATACTATACTTAGACGTACCCTGTATTTTCTGTAGACAAGCCTGAATTTTTCAAATAGTCTTATACATAGTTTCCAAAATAAATATGACGAACATTCATTTGTAAATTAAGAAAACAATATAAATTTGAGAACAAAAACAAACTTTAGATAAGACATGTCTCCAATACATGTGCGTCAGGAAACTGCGAATGTGTTTTAATTTTTCTGAATTCAGCATTGAAGAGAAAATTATGTTAATTAACATCACTCACATTAATATCTCCGAGTAGTGATATGTCTAATATTAAGTTGCTCCAATCTTAGCAAAAATATGTTCAAATATGTACTGAAGTTGAATAAAAAAGTGAAGGTAGATGAAAACTATTGCAGGACAATACAAGTTACATCACTATAATATTTTCAAAGCATGAAATATATTCTCATGATCTCCTCCTGAACCGTACCATTTATTCTAAATCGGTTTTCCATAATGTTCCTTCAATTACCCTTCAAAACATGTTACATAATAAATTGAATAGAACACTACATACAATACATAAATTTGTCTCCAATATTCTCGATAACTGAATAAAATCACGCTAAAGAATTCGTTCATTTTTTTCTACGAATTATCAATTTGTATTTGTATTTTATTCTTCCTCTTCAAAACTAGTGAAAATCTATTTACTGTTCCTGAAAGGTTTTTGACGATAAATTTCATTTTGACCACTCAGTGGACTCATACATTAAACAATTTTTCCTTTAATATTACTAAAATTACAGTTGGATGATACTCATGAACAGTAAATACCAGACTTAATATTACTGATCAAAAATATCGCTAGATATCAATGATATTTTAAGAAAACATTTATATTTACAAAAATTTCGAATTCACGCGCGCAAAGAAACGAAGGAACTTAATAGGTTTCAGTTTTAGCTACACATGAAATTATCGTTGGATATGATAAAGATTCCAATATATTTTCACAAAATAATACGTAATAAGATACTTTTTTGTTCAATGTCAAAACATTGTATCCTAACGTGATTGTAGTTACTGTATATAACAATGATTGCATATTTTTTTTTAAAAAGGAGAGAAAACTTATTCAAAGGAATTCAACACGTGATACTTGCTGAAAAATTTCAATTCTTGTTACAAGATAAACAGTGATAAACACAATATATCTAGTGGACTTGTGTTTGAATAAAAAATAATCGGTTCACTCATGGGCTGTTTAAACGAGTTTGTAAGTTCGAGTTGTTTTTGCCAGGAGCTGTGTGCAGTAGCTCCCGTGATTATCGAATTGCTCATTAGCTCCACGTAGCTTGCCCTCAGGTGGCCTTGCGCTTAGTCTCTCTTCGCCCACGCGTCAGTATCATCGCCAGCGTTTATGCCCGCATGCGTGGGTTAAACATCATGCGTTCCCTACACACACCTGTCCTCGGAAGTCTAATCGACCATGCAGAAACTCTTGTTGTTCGTGGCGGCGCTTAAAAGGTTACATTTTAAAATGTACTTTTTGATCATTCTAGGTATCTCATAGTTGGGTTAATTCTTTGGATTCACACTATATGCTGAAGAGTTTGATTTTAGAGACACTGTCAATCTCATATTCTTAGTTTGTTTTTTAAGTTCCAATGCTCAAAAACAAATCTGTTCAGCATATACTATTATCTGCGTAAATAAATGAATAATATAAAGCTGAAAAGTTTTATTTTTTACTAGAACACAAAAAGACGAAGAATATGAGATTACCTGAGTCTCACAAAATATTTTTTCGGGATTAGAAATGTTTGATTGATTTTTTAAAATTTTCTATCGAAGTGATAAACAAATGTAACATCAGCTGATTCATACCAAGTGGTTGAGGAGGTGATAAGTGAATCAGATTTATTATTCCAATCTCGTCTCTGTTATACATAAATTTGTTTTACTCAAATCTAAAGAATGAAAAGTTTGAATGCAGAGCGCTCCATTTTGTATAAATAATAAGTAAAACAAAGTAACACATTAAAAAACGTTCAACGAGTTTTTCTTCAACACAACATCAGAGATTCAATATTACAATGGAATTATTGTGAATGATTCTGATGACATTAATAACAAAGTGTGGTGACAAATATTTAAAAAATTACTATGTCGTTGAAACTCCTGGCCGTTAAACTAGGAAATAAGATAATGTATTCCTTTAGGTAAGCCAGTTAAACCATTTTACCTATGTTCATTTTAAGTAGAAAAAGTTATAACTTTTACTTGTCGGCTCGAGACGCATACTTCTCTCCTATTGTGTAACATCACACCTCAAGCCCTGATGCGATGTTAGAATTTTTTGGTAGAAGCGGGATCCTCATAAATACCACAATCCCTGTGGTAGTTTCCGTCGCTGCCAACAGCCCAGTTTCCCGAGCAATCAAACACACGTGTAAAAACAATAAATGATGATTTAATACAAATTAACTAGAAATCTGAATTTACAAACGGAGACAAACTCCCAAAATAATTAATACAATTAATAAACTGTTATTGCACAAGTAATGCTATCGGAAAGCATTAATTACATTTGTATAAATTTAATTAAAGACAACTAAATAATAAAAACCCTCAAGTTATATGAACCTTCAAAATTATAAGTTGTTTTCCCCAACAACTAACTGATACAAGTTACGACACTCGCAACTAGTAATGACTTCATTAAGACTACCGCAGCAGCCTAACGAACATCTGGTCCCCGTGACCAAGTCTAGCCCGGACACTTCTCCCGTGTCGGCGGTCTTCTACTTCCCCGCGTAAAGAGACCCTGAGGATCTTCACTTCTTCCAATATATACACTAGCAGAAGTCACGTGATCAGCTAATAACCATGTCTTCGACACCACCGTGCAAGTACTCTTTTTGGTTCACACCTTCGCCTTCTAGGAACGCAGAGACTTCGCCGTAGAGGACGAACCGCCATGGGCGTCACCTAGGCGCTCGCAAGCACCTTTTTCAATGTATTTCATTGTTATACATCCGGCGACGTATTTCACTCCGTCTTAAAATTCTGCTTTACTGAGGTACACCGAAATTCCAGTGGATCTCGCATGAGTGAACGTCGGAGGCCGCATTCTCCGAAAACAATTGTAGCTTTCCTAGAAGTGAAAGGTATATGTTCAAACAATACCTCAATAACTGAAGTGGGTCCCTAGTTCGTCGCACTTCCGTCTTAGCGCCGACCGGTCACTTTCTGTAAACTTCTTCGCTGCATCCGGCTTGTGAAATGCAAAGAAATATTAATATTTCACAAATTGATTGAATGTCTTGGCACCGACGTTACATATTGATTTAGAGCCAGTTCCCTTCCTACAAGGTCTTTTCGCAAGGATTTGTGCCGATCAGAATAAAACATTGTGTAAGGTTAAAAAAGGTGTAAGGAAGTTGAAGTAGCGCAATTTTATTGTGAAACATTCACTTGGTCATCAAAATATGGTTGGTAAAGTATGTAAGCCTGATTTTGTGGTGTATTATATCCACGATCACAAATTTCTCGATCTATCACATTCTTAATGTCTTGTTTTCCAATGCTTAAATATTGTTGGGAACTATTTTATTCTACAAATTTCCCTTAAATGTTTTTAAAGCATGTTCAAACATTGATAAAATACAGAATATTACTCCTATTTTAAAGTTTTAACACACCACACGTCCTCCAACTCTAAACATTTACTAAAAAACCATGAATACCAGATAAAAGGTCCAAATAACCCTTTTAAAGAGAATCCTGAAATAAGGTTAGTAAAAGATTGCAATTTTATTCTTGAATTATTTTTCTTGTGTTTCCTGAAAACTTTTGGACATGTTAGGTTTCTAAACAACGATTGAATTATATGAATCATTAAATGTGGTGACTATGCCGGTTTTTTAATTCCTACAAAATACATAAAACCGAAAAAATAGAGATCACTGGAAACAATTTAAAAGTTCATTCCAGGATAAGAGTTAAATAACTACACTCCTGTACCGCATATATTTACTAATGGGTTTTTAGAATTTGAAGCTTTGTTTATTTTGAATGTCGCAACACATCGGTCCCAAAAGTATTGTCTATAAACCACGTTTCATATCCTCAGTACAATTTTTTTTGCTGAGAAATCTTCATTTATTTTACTTCATTTAACCACAGATAAATTTTCTTGTACTGAGAACTCATGATAAAATGGATGGGTTCTTCACGTAAGTGAGAAGATACCGTTCTCAGACGTTTAATTGACGTTACAGGCGTACGTTTTGGCAACGTCTTCCCGACGTTGGTTTTTGACGTCGCCACGACTTTGACTTTGAGGTAAATAATCTATTCAAAAATACATAACAAAGCCTAAATATTTTCTATGAGTTTTGGAGCTAATAGTAATACTAGTGTTTTATGATGTAGTTTTATAACATTAGCAAACATGGGTATTACTATTTCGAAGCAAATTAGCAATCAACATTTTAAAAGGTACTTCCTCTTAGAGTTCTTTGCCTTCAGCGATGATTAAGCAAGAGAGCTTACTTTGTCCATCCGTAGGGTTCTATAACTAATTCATTCTAGAAAGGAATCAATCACTTTTATATTCCACTACCGTAGTCAACATAATACATAGATCACAGTTAGTGGGAGTGACAAAAAAGAAGAGAAACTGTTCTCTTCTACCATTGGAAGATGTACCATAAAGCGTTTTATGATTAATTTCCCCCCTCCCAAGAAGAAAGTTTACTTCCAACTATTCATCGTCAATTTAATTGCGTGTCTTCAGAAGACGTTAAGTATTGGAACTGAAGATAGAACGGATCATTCTCTGGTCCAGCAGGTGCAATTAATATTCGAAATCCAAGTAACTACTTTTCGTAAGGAACCCAGAGAGCATTGGTTGGATAACAAATAGTGCAGAATATTTACATCAAAATATTAATGGAAGTAATAGCATTGGATTAGCACGTAGGTAAAATTAGACAAAAATGATAAATGTCAA
>NNCF01144217.1:7703-58238 GCA_002313205.1 Laupala kohalensis
ACTCTCCATATTTTCTTTCCGTGTGAAGTGCACAATGTGTTAAAGGTACACCTAAATATATCGTTACCATTATTCGAAATTTAGATCCAATTTTCTCAAATGATTTGTCTCTGGCACTAAATACACACAACTAACTTCACTGATAAAATAAGACAAAAAGCGTCTCAGGGTCACGAGGGTAAGCAAAATATTTGATATTCTTATATTTCTAGACTTACAAATCGATGTTCATCTTGAATCCAAACACTTACGGGAATTTTCGAGGTTTTGAAGAAAGGCTCTGGCAAATTCATCTAAAACTGGCATGAATCCACGACGGGTTTCAGATTCCTAAACATTGTGGAACACATTGCTGATAAATATGGTGTTAAAACGACGTAGTGGGTTTGATTTGCAACAATTTTGTATTTTTTTTTTAATTATCCAATAGTTATGTTCTATTTCCATCTTGCCATAATACTTCCTACATCCGATCAATTGTTTAAATCAATTTTTTTCACAGATCACTCGTCATTAAACTAAGAGAAATGTTTAACTATTCCTTGTTAAGTTTAAAACGTTTGTTCTCAGTTAGGGTGAAGTGTGAAGTAAAAACGTATATTATATACATACACGGTCATTGGTCAGAAAAAACATCCAGATTTTGTATTGGGAAATGCGACTTTGCTAGATTTCGTTTTGAGTTTTTTCAAAACAACCAAAACTAGATTTAGACATGCAGCTGCTTTCTAAATTAGTTTGAGGGTTTTGAATGACAGAAATAATATTGTACATTATAACAAATATTAATGTTTCTTATAGTTTTAAGTTGATATAATTTCTAGTGTAAAAATTGCATTGTCGTGCATGAGACTTTAAGAAAAGTGAGTGATATGCCCGTATTAGTGTTTATTAATTTCGAAAAATTAAAAGAAAATTTTAATTGATTTCAAAGATTTTCACGATTTTAACTGAAAGCTTTTAAGAACTGTAGCAGAATAATAATAACACAAAATATTACCAGTCTATAAATTAATTCTTTCCAACATTTTTTTTCTACATGTATAACAATAGAATAACAATATAGAAAATCATGAGATGGTGCAAATTCAGATTCCATGTATTTGGAGCCAAATGAAGGTATGCAAACAATTTCAGCTTTTTAAGAATTCATTCTATCAAAAAACCTATTTTTATTCTTTAAGGCAAAGTAAGTGTAATATATTTTCTCCAATACGTCACCTCGTGATTGGGACTTGACCTTGTGTTGAGGCATTGCTTCCTACAAGAAATTGTCATTATTAGATAGGCTTGTATTCTTTGTGTTCATAGAGTACTTCTTAACCAATTTTTTCTTAGTGTTAAGTGAGTTTAATTGTTTAGAATATGAGAGTAAAATTACCGCTGAAACAGGTAATATAAAAAATTACGATTATAAATAGAAGAGAATAACTTTCAAAAATTAAGGGAAATGAAGTACCCTGGTTACGGTATTGAAGAACCCACTTTTATTTCAAATTTTTAAAGTATATTTATTACTTATGTCGCTGATGCCTTAAACTTGTAATACTTATGTCACATTTTAAAAATATATTCATATATGTACCTTCAAAGTTTTTGCAGCCTAGTGACGAAGTTAGGGACATTTATGAGTTATACTTCTCGATTTTTAATTTTATGAACACATTTTGTATTTTGTAAGTCCTTTTTAATAAGATCTTGTCAAAAATGTTTTCTAATTTTCCTTTATATATTTTGGCTTTGAGTTTGTTCATTTATTTCTTATATGTACACAAAGTCCAGTCTTCAACCATTTACAAAATATTTGACGTGCGCCGTTTCATCCATGCCATGTTTTATCTCTTCGCTTGAAATTGATCTGAACATATTTTGAAAATTTTTGTGTATACTTTCGGATTTTATGGTGGATATATATCTGATCCCGGAACAAAGCAATGTAATTAATATAAACTGCAACTTATTATTTAATAATCATTTGTCAATCACGGGACTCATCACAGGAGCGGAAGAGGTTCCATGAAGATAAATAACTGCACACCCGAGAAGAACAAGATAGACCCTCATTCCGCGAAGTGCCATGTCAGAATAGTGGATATAAACTCCCTTTGCTCTGAATTTATACTGTATTCTACTCATTATTTTTCTCTACCACTTAATCGTCACTAATTCAACAAATATAAAATTTGTAATTAATAATAACGACCAGTAGTACGTTTGTCTTCCGGGTACTTTTGGTGACGTTAACGAGATTTTAGAAAATTTATTATTGGTTGGAATCAATGATAATTGAAAAATTACTATCCATATAGACTATAAAATGTAAGATTAAGTGGAGGACTATCGCGAAAAGTTAATCGAAAAAAGATAGTACTGTCTGACATCAAACACTTGAGTTACCCATTATAATATGATTTAGTGCACTCCGATAATAGTAATAATAATAATAATAATAAAATGAATCAAAATGTCCTACCAGACTATACAAACCGAATACGAGAACTCAAAGGCTTGCAACATGTGACATATATTGCAGCATTAACAACCAGCGAGATGTGTATCGAAAAATCCATAGTAAACAGCAATAGGGAAAACATTCAAATCCCAAGAAAACCCAAGTGGATGACAAGGCTTGAAACTAAAATAGAAACCATTAGGCAAGATCTTGGTGGGATGAATAATTACCTAAGAGGTAACAGGTGAAAAAGATTAATGAAAAACATAGAGAAAACCAAAATTAGATATAAACATCACACTAATTATGATTTACTAAATCGAATTATGGAAGAGCATATCGACACCGCCAAACAAAGATTGAATGTATATGCAAAACGGTTAAAGAAGTATAAAACCAGTTTGGCAAGGAAGGAGGAAAACACACTGTTTAATAAAAACGAAAAAGGATTTTACAAAAACTTACTGACTACATGCACAATAGAAGAAGCAACCCAACCACAGAAAATGTTGAACAATTCTGGTCAGATATATGGTCAACAAACACCACTCATAAGCCAAATCCGTCATGGCTACGTGTAGTAGAAAAGGAGGCAGAAAGACTGACAGAGATGGAAAACCCAGTTTTATCAGCGAATGAACTTGGAGAAATAATCTCTAAGACCCACAACTGGAAATGTCCTGGACCGGATAGAATCCAAAATTACTGGATAAAAAAGTTTACGACACTACAACCAGTATTACTTAAAATAATCATTTCCATAATACAACACCCAGAAATATTACCAGAAGAAAACAGAAAACAGGAAACACCTACCTCAAACCCAAAGATAGTGATACAGAGAATCCCGCCAAATACAGACCAATCACATGTCTCAACAACTACTACAAACTCATCACAGCCAGCATTAGCAAGAAGATACAACAACACTGCGAAAATAACAATATTCTTGCAGAAGAGCAGAAAGGAAGCCGACCCTACTCAATGGGATGTAAATTGCATCATGAAACAATACTTCCAAACAACGAAACATAAAGATAATTGTCAATAATACTGAATTACGACAAAACGAGATAAAATCCCAAAGAAAACTAACAGAGAACTAAAGATAGCAAAGACGGTGGGAAACGACACAAAAGGGACGACACACGTACAGGTATACACGTATAGGTATACACGTATTGGTATACACGTGTAGGTATATACCTGATGTCCGAGTTGCGGAGAAGTAGAGGAAGTAGTTTGTGTTGACCAAGGTTGTTGTATCTTTCTAATTTCTAACTGGCCATGGAGATTTCAGGGAACATTTAAAGAGTTTTGGGAAGACTAACGATGACACGTATGACAGTGAATTAGATCGAGAAACCCGATGCAACTCACGAGCATGTGTTGTGGGATGGCTCACGTTATGTGCCTGAGCGGGCATACTACATACGAGAATATGTGAAGGAAGATATTATCAACATGACATCAGAAAACATGTTAATTGACCTGCAGACAAAATATACACTATATATGGAATTTGCTAGCAGGATATATGGAATTAGGACGGCGTATAGATAAAAGATCAAAAATGGATAGCAAAAGAATTATGAGATTTGTCATATAGAAGAGATCTTTGTATTGTTTTCCGCGACAGAGACAAGAATTCTGTCAACAGTCGAAACAAATTTTAAAATAGTAAAATAAATATGCATATTCCTTACAAATAAGCACAGAATTCTTTGACAAATCAAATAAGGCCATATTGTTTGAATATATGGCCATATTGGTTGGACATATTGTAAGAAAATCAGAGATGTCGAATTTAAGTTAAAAAAATACTAACACGTTGAAAAAAGTCTATAATTTCGTTGTAAAATAAAAAAAAACTTAACCTTCCCTTACATTGTAAAAAAAATAGTTCTTTTTTGCTAATAATAATTCTTTAAGAACTTTAACACACACTCAAAATTAATCAATGTATCAATACTAATTGTCACGGCCAATTACATACATGCTTTGTGACTTGACCTAGACGCTGAAAGTCATAAAGAGCAAACAACTAGGACTACCAAATGTGATGTTCGCGACACTGCAAAGTAAGTTTTTCATAGACTCCCTCCGTTTCCGAGTATATATCTCCCTTTGTAATACAAGCGTTCGACGCATCTTTGTCGACATCAGGCTCACCTAGATCATGAGTATATCCACCACAGACTACTGCAGGTGGCAATCTCCCATACTTACAAATGAAACAGCGTTTTGCGCGACATCTGGCGGGACGGCTACAGGTTAGGGTAGTAGCGCCAGTAACCGCTAGGTTTCCTTTCTCCCTCTCCGCCCCTTTCCAAAACCCCAATCCAACGTACAATCCTACCCGTTGTAGCTTTGTGGTTCGAATTTATTTCATAATTCACACATCGCTCTGAAATCATTTCAAAGAAAGGAATAGTGCTGAAAGAAAACATGAATTTGCATTTTTAACTTAATACATTTAATATAAGTATTTTTGTGAAATACACTATTATTACATTTTAGCACATGAAATAAACCTTTTGAAGCACATAAAAATCTCATTTATTAGTTTCATAATAAATGTATACATCACATTAAATAAATACTTAAAACTATTTATTTAGTGGCCTGATCATACATTCACAGCCATTTGAGCACAATGCTTGTAACCAACAAAGCTATCAAGCAACTGAAGATTTGCTTAAAAGTCATCGTGTGCTACACAAATCGCATGAACCGATGTATCACCAACTACTTCTTCAAGTCTGCAATTTACAACGATTATCAAAAACAAAGTAGATCTCACTCATCTTCACCATTTGTATAAAACAGTACTTAAAGAAAACTTCAGGATGCGTTACCAAACAAGAAACCACATTTTCGTAACTCCACGTGGAAAGTAAATGAAAATCATTTTTTTAATAATAATGTGTTCTAATAATGATAGTAAGTAAGGCTTACCGTCTTTCATTCTTGTAAAAACAGAAGAAACATTCCCCACAGCCACTTGCAGTAAAGCATTGTTTAATACAACATACATACTTCCTCGACATTTTCTCGTTGCCGCCAGTGTCACAGTATACGCGCTAGTACACCTACTTTGTTTCATAATTGTGCTATTCCATGCTTGTCGAATCTCGCACCCGCTCGAGTCGATTTAGATCCGCAACCGTTCGTGTAGAGCGCGCAGTCGTCGTCATACGCAGAGCCATCTACTGGGAGGGCTACAGGTTACTTAGAAACAAGCTTCCAAGTCCTCCTATAATGATTCCACCAACCCCCTGATACACACCATGCAGAGATTTAGATTACCGTTGGCTAATTCTTTCAACAGTAATTATAGACGAACACAAGCGAGTTATAGATTATAAACTCGGAAACTTGTATAGCGTGCGTTCTTTGATTAACTAAGAGGTGATATTATTTTAAGCTTTTTAATCGGAAGACAATCAAGAAATATAATGATACGAAACCATTTCTGAAATATTCGGATCAGTCCATAAATTGCTTAGCTCACCCTGAGGCGGAAAGAGGTTGTGGAAACATTACACTGCCCACAACTGCACACTTTTGATTTTTTAATACATTTTTTACATTGTGTGTCATTCTGAGAAAAAGAGTAGCTAAATGAACGCTGAAAGTTTACGCACAAAAAGTACGTGATCCGTAATAATAATAATAATTTCAGATTATCAGCTACTCGCCTCCCTGTATGAAAACATCCAGAAAACGGACTTTCGTAACTAATTTCACCATTTACAAGAAAAAATTACAGCGGCTAGAGAAAGGTCTTAGTAAATAAATCAGTGGAACATACTTTTAGAGCATGCTATTGTGAAGAGATTGGTTTTTTAATTCCATGTTTGAGAGGCAATACGAGTATAGATACGTGTCTCTTCATGGAGCTCTAAAATAACTGAAAAGAAGCATCCACATACACAAAAATAACTGCCATTGGTAAAATAATGAAAGAAAACGAAGTACAATATTGAATTTAAATAGCTGGTAGTACATGTAATATTATTTAAAACATATAGATTCACTTGATATAGATTCATCCAGCAGTAATTTTTTGTTCATTATTGGTTTTTAAAGACCTCTGCATGTTATTCTGATAATCGATATCTTCATTCCGTTAATCCCACAGATTCCAAACCACTGACCAAATATGTACCAATACAATGTACGTAAAATCTTTCATATTAACTTACCGTTTTTAATGTGTGCCATCGAAAGAAGCACCTTCACTTTTTGAGCAATTGTTCAAAAATAGAAGATACCCGGTTAAACAATTCACGAATGATATTACTTCACTATGTAAAATGAATTTTTCTCTATTTTAGCAAAGAAGTCCTTTGGCTCCATATTTTAAATCACTGAAAATTAATATTAAAGATGTGGTTTCGGTAAATTTCAAAAATTTGCCAATTATAGGAGAGAAAAAAGTTTATTAAAAAACATTTTCGCCACATTTTCTTTCAAAATATTCTCATTTATTTTTCAGTATTTTCTCTATAGACAACATCGTCGATACAGGGATTCATCACAATATTTTCTATTTTTCTTATTGTTAATTTTATTTGTTTCGGTTTTCAACCGAGAAAATATGCTAAGTATTAAGAAATGATATTGCTATTATGTAGAAAAAGAATGGGAAACTTCGGAAAGGAAAACAAATGAAAATCAAACTGGAAACCGAAGATTTTGTATAGAGATTATTATAAGGACGAAGAGGATCTGGCTTACGAAACTGAGAGGACAGATAAACCTAAGAGCCAGTATGTCTGGATTTTGCAAACCAGTAAATCCAGAAGAAGAATGAAAAGGGTAGCTTCGAACTCACCTGAGATGCCATCTAAGGCTACTACTCTGCAGACTGGAACTTTTCAACGTACTTTTGGCCAAAACCAGATTCAGAACAAAAACCCGAAAACTGTTCAAAAAGGAAATTTCTCCGCCAAATATTTATTCTACAACAGATACGAATGTTAATAGATTTACTGATACCTTAAAAGGAAGTGGATTTGGAGGAAGAATTATCAGTTTCGAAACAAACACACAAAGGTTACAGGATAAATTGAGAACTTAAAGTTGGAGTTGAAAATTTATAAAATAAATACTTCTGTACTTCAATACGAGAAGATTGACGCCCTTCGAGAAATATCGAACCGAATAGTACAATGCGAAAACTGTCAGAGTTTTAATCGTGTCCGTAGCAACTGTCACCATGTTCCCCACGGTGTTAAATATGCAGGAAATATACTACAAAAACGTATTGTGCTTAAAAACTCAATATCTAAACGTTCAAATTGAGGAGAATATAATACTTTAAATTATTGAGGATATATTGTGGTAAAAGATATTTAAAGCGTCAAAATTATGCTATTAAGAAGACTAGACAGGAAACTGCTATAAAATTACAGTTGCGAATGTATACATGGAATCTATGTCGGCGAGTACAAAAACCATTCATACAGCAAAAGTCTCAAGAGACATGAAGAATTTAGAACCTCAGGATGATACCAATCTTAACGCACTGTAAGTAATTGTGTGCACTGCAAGCGTATATTGTGTGTACTTTGGGTGTATAGTATTCAACTATTGGAATGCAGTGCAGCTTCGAATGTAAAAATGATCCAGGTCTTCCAGAATAAATTGCTTCGAGACCTAGTTAATGCTTCATAGTTCTATCGTGGTTAAGATATCTACTGCGATTTAAGGATATATTATGTGGCTGAAGAACGAATCGTGTTAGGGAAATATAATTTGCTAGTCGTCTAATTCATATCTCTCCGACTCTTGACGACGAAAGGGAATAAAACCAGCTGATTTAATGAGATATATTGAAAAAACTTTTTAAGTTCTTACTTCTAAAATGAATTTTCAGCTGCTACGTGTTAAGGTTCGTCATATACATTGTGTGTCGCCTGATTCACTTCTCTCCTGTATGGGGATGTGTCTCAGGTCTTCCGGGCTCAAGTCTGGGTGGAAATTGTGTACAGTTGAGAAAGGGTGGTGTAGTGGTTAGCACCCCTGCGATCAAAGCAGGAGTCCCCGGTCGATTCCCGTCTCGTCACCATTTTCACCTGACCGAAATTTATCACTTACGAATCGATTGTTCATCTTGAAACCAAACACGTTCGGTTACGATGTGCGAGGTTAAATATTAATGCGCAGACTCCACGGTTAGTTTGAGTTTCCTAAACATGTTGGAACACATTGCACATAAATGCAGTTTCCAACAGATCTTAAAAATTACGATGCCGCCGAGTTACAACAATTTTGCATTTTAGTAAATTGAGTCCAACAACTTAAATTCTATTTACATCCTGCCTTAATATTTTTATTGTCCTACGTTCTATCAATTGTTTGAAATGATGTAATGATTTTCTTCCTAGTTCACACGTTTCATAAATAAAACAGTCTGTCTTTATATGACACTTCTTTTTATGTCATGATATCTGATACACGGAAGTGGGCAACACTAATTTGATAGACGAACATAGAAAAAGAGAATATTCCCTCTCCTTCACCGTATTTAAAGGAAGAAGAAAGTACTAGGAATATCTGAATAATATATTTCAGTTTCTAAATCCAGTCACAGTTTAAGACCAAAAATGTTTTTTTAATAGATTTTTTCATGTTTTCTATGGTAAACCAGTGCATGATATATAAACATTCGTTAAGTAATAAATAGCACATTTAAATATGTAATTACTGATGATATAATTTCTATAACAATGTCATGTAATTTAATGAAAATAAACATAAAAATTTAAAATCGTCAAAGACGACTACATACTAAACAGATCCATCAGTTTAAAACAGTATATTTCCAAACCTTCCAAAGTATTTTTGTCTGCACATTTAGGTTATCCTGAAATTTCATCTTCCTCCTTCAACTCTTTTCTAATGGCTGATAGGCCGATCTGAGCAGGGTGCCTTTTTTGAGTAAAATTTCTTCAACATATCTCGAAAACCGTGCGACTTGCGGAAATGTGGTTCAGCAATATAAACGCATAATTTGTTGCACCATAAACATGTCGGCTTTTATGCTGCAACCTTCTTCAGAAATGGTTAAGTCGGAGGAGAGAGCACTACGCTTGCTAGTTACTACGACCAGACGCGGCACCAACTGGAAAGCCCAGTCATACATGACTCCGATCGCGGAAGCCTTCGAGAATATTGAAATATGCCCACCACTATTTTAACCTGCCTCAAATTATAATTGATTGTAAAAGAGTGTTCATATAATATATGTTTCAGTCATAGCTTTGACCTCGCTTCGCGCGTTCAGAGGCAGAGATATCGCATCGCTTACAAAACAGAAATGTCCCAGTCGTGTCGCCTTTCAATTAAATCCTGTGCGAGTCCAATGAGCAGGATTGACATTCATCTCTTGATCAGGAGAGACTGAGTCCTCTGCGTAGAAGGTACGTAAACATCTTGAGTGCAGTAATACTCTCGGAAAATTAGTTAGAGGTTTCACATCCCTAGTGATGTAAAGAAAGAGCCATAATAATAGTGAAGTGTGCTCTTTCCCATAAGTGAATTACCAGTGAAACATGAATCATATAAAACCATGTATCAAAAATATTCAAAATATGTTATTATACTTATATATTTTGTAATAAAGTTTTGCATATGTATAATAACCAGGTTGTTTCTTATTTAAAATGAGTGAAATTTCGCTCTTAAAATCGCAGAAGTTCGTACTGACCAATGAGTTAGAAATGTGAACATTACTAAGGTTTCAACCATTTTATCAATAAAACTGTTGTATAATATAATATATAGGTCAATAGTATAATATTAACAACAGTTAGGAACAATTTATTTGCTGGGCGTACTCTGTACAATTGCTTACTAAATATTTTGTAAGATTGCGCTGTGCGCTAAACGATAAGGCTTCAATACCTCGGTGTGGCCATTATTGACTGCCAATCTAGTGTGTGATTTCAAATAAGAGAACACATAAAACAATTACCTTGCATGGGAAATATTTTTCAGAAAATTACCACACAACAGGAATTATAAGTCCTTCACTCCTTTCATTTCAAATCCATTGAAAACGAAAGAAAAAATTGCACATTGCACCTCTCTGATGAAATTGGTCCGGGACTTAGCACAGCCGCCTATTGCGATGGTCTTGGGGACTCTTAATTGTCTCCTGTGGACTTAGGAATGGTGAATTACATATGAAGTGCGCTAAGTGCACCTTTCTAGAGCAATATCTCAATTTCTCAAATTTTGGCACTTTGTACCTTTCTTCTGATAAGAATTCAATTGGAAGATATCGCGATGATGTAGACTAGGGCTGTTCACGCTAGCACTCTAAGAGCTGCATAGGTTTGCTCTGACTCGCAGTCCAGAGCGCGTGAGCGCTGCTTGCGGAAATACAGACCTGACGTCACTCCGACGAATCTTATGCATACGTTATCGAATTTGTGATGGGATTTAGACACTCTGTAACATTAGTTTTATTGGAGGGAACAGAACTAAATAATATTTCCATATAAAATTCTCCTTAGAAAAACAACAACTTTAATTCTCGAATAATTTATAAACTGAAAATAATGCAATTAAACAAATGAAAGTAAATAATAATATTCCTGCTATAAGAAATTCTTTTAACAAAAAAAATAAATTTGACATTTACAATACGAGAATGAAACATATTCCGGAAGATTATTTTTAAAAAAAATGTAATATATTTTAATTGTTTTTTCTACATTATTTCGGTTTTTCTCTTTCTAAGACCTTATTGTTTTGTGCATATGATTAAACGAAATAACACATTTTGTATTATAATCAGAAAAGGAACTTCCAATTCCAGTTTTACTCATATTCTTGGGCGAAAAATCGAAAACATTTCCCAGCTTTAATCGGCATTAACTTTAGTGTAGACAACAAAATTGATCTTGCTTCAAATTTAAGTTTCTATAATATTTATCTCTACTCTCCAATATCTCACATGTTTAGTAATTTGATTATCACTTGATTATTGCGTTGAAATATAAATTTATTTTTCCAATGATACATCACTAATTACATGTTTATTAATTAAAATAACTTCTTTGTGTATATTAATTTCCGTTTCACGTATAACTGCTTAGCGTTCTTCATTTTCGTTCTTATACTATGAAAGAATGGCATTATAATGCTGAAGTAAATTAAACCACCTAACGCGGAATAATATTTTGTGACACACCAAGAATTTGGCATTTCTCCCACTATACACAAAAATTAAAAAATATTCCTATTCAGAATTAGAAGATGAAGATTTGCTTTGAGAACAACGCATCTACCGCCATATCGGTAGAGCCACTGTGACTTACGATTTCGCCCGCAACGATGCTCTTCCGTACGCTCCAGCTGTTGGCCCTGACTCTCCCCGGAGCTACTTCCTCCCGACTGACATACGTGTACGGCCGTGGTGTAGACGCTAACACTATCTTTTGACTGTCAGAACAATTAAACCATCAACAGAAGGAATTTCAATAACGACAGAATTGAAATTGTCATGAACGTTTCTCGTGAAAGATTTTGTTCGTTTGACGCGCTTCTATTACAAAACATAAAATTTTATCCCTACTTTAAAAGATACGGGTATGTCTTCAACGAGTTTCTTGAGAATAGTTTCCGAATTAACGAGGACGACACTGGGAAGCCTAGCCTTATGAGTAAACGTCTCATGTATTTTGAGTTAAGCGTCCTCCGAGAAAATGTCTCATTATGGAAGATAATAGACTCGACTCGGAGAGTAAAAGCTTCAAGAAACATGACTACCCCTACGATTCATTTGTGTAAGAGTTTAACAAAGATCAGGAATATTCTTAGTACTATGTAAGCCAACGTGTCACGGTAAGTTTATTATTCCTTTGTTAAAGGTGTAGCAAAAAAAATAATTATAAGAAGGAAGAAAATCTTGCGTTACGATCCCAATTACACAAGCATGTCATAAAGTATAATTATCATCTTCGTCACGATTGTGAGTAATTGGGACGCAATAACGAATGGCAAGTTGAGATTTCTCAGCGTCACAAATAATCTCAACGATAGAGCGAGTCAACCGGAAAACCATGACTCGGTCTAGGGCGAAGAACTTTCTCGACAGGACATGAGCCAGCCGGCTTCCACTCGAAGGAAGCCACCAATGGGAATCGAACAACTTTTTTAAAAAACAATTTTACATTAGATTCTTTTTTGTCACGTCCTCGTCTTCCGACATTTCCTGTTTTCATCCTAATTCTGTTTATCCTTCCTAATGCTGCTTGTCCTCTATCATGGATACGTGGGCATACGTATCTTACTAGCCTTTCAGACATCCTTTTATTTCCTTTATTTCGTCAATGTATCTCGTAAATAGTCCATATTGCTTCTCCGTCGCTATCATTTCTGATCTCATATCAGTTATTCCGACAGCATCCATTTTCCTCGTTCTGGTCCATAAAAGAGACAATCCCAAAAGACATGATCTCTCGTCTCTTTTCCTTGTCCACAATCACACTGTTCGTCACCCACCAATTTGAATCTGTGCAATTACACGTTATAATCACCATGTTCCGTCAACATTTCCACGACACCTGGATTCGGGCTGAACCATTTCGTTCTCTCCTCTGTGAAAGCCACGTCAGGCATTAACACATACAGTTGTCTTCCTTTTGGTGATCTATTCCATTCTATTTGCCATGCTTGTATTAATATCCGTGTTATCTGCCGCTTCCATCCCCCTTCGTCATATTTCACTACTTTCTCATCCAACACTATCTCTCCTTTTTGTCGCATAACTCCTCTCAATACAAGTTTCTGAATCAATTTCACTACGGGCAACACTCCAACTAGTACGTTCAGCGCATATGTAGATAACATGCAATACGCTCCACTCAACCTCAACAGACACATACGCTGTATCTGCTCTAATTTTCGCCTCTGATGTGCATTCCGTAATACTTTTTCCATATTTCACATCCATAAGTATACATCGGCACCATTGCTCCTTTATATAATGTTAGTAATCCCTTTCTTGGTACATTAAATTTGTTTGGTAGTAAATTTGTTTAACCCCACCCTTAACAAAGCATAGAAGGTTTTCTTTACTTTATATTGCATATATTCAATATGTTTCTTGAAATTCAAATCTGTATCCAATTTTATTTCCAAATAAATGTGGTCTTGGACTACCCGTATTGTATTTCCCTTCAGCGTTAATGTCGGTTCCATCTTGATCGTATTCAATTTTCCAAATACTATTGCACAGGTTTTTCCTGTTTCTAATTCTAGTTGGAATCGAACACCTGTCAATTCTCATAATAAAGTAACTGGGTTGGCTCATAACCGCCTAGACGCCATCTTGGATGTCAGAGATAACATAGCCGAGCACCGCCAGCGAAGCAGAGGGCAAGAGCAGAGCAAGTCGGACTTCTCTCCACATATAACTTGTTTATGGAATTTATTGCATGTTGTTATGCATTATAAACTAAGTTCTCTCTTCAAGAGCTATTAATTGTACTTGTATCGTTTTAACCTAGAACTTGTATTATGTAATCCATACTTACAGCAAGCATAATAGCTTTACTTACAATGGTATCAGCTGAAATCAAGTTAATTTAGTAATAAACAAGATTTACTTGATCTTCTGTTTGATTCAGTCTTGATTTCTCTACCAAGTAGGGCATAGATCCAGAGTTAGTTTTACCCGGACGAATCTGGTCCTTCTCACATAATTACTGATAAGTTACGCATCAATTGCCAAGCGAGTAGCCTATTGAGAGCATGAGTTATTAAATCATTTGATTGGGTGATCAATTAGAGCAGAAGGATAAATAATATTAAAGGCTTAACTATAGTAGAGCGGGAACGTTAACACTTGATTATCCTGAGATAGAATAGCATTTGGCTGAAAATAAAAAAAAAGCTGCAAAAAGTTTGAATGAAAGATAAAATGAAACATTATAAAAACACGAACACAAAATGATCTTTCACATGCTAAGCTGTGCACATTGGTGCATAAAATTCGCACCCAATCATGAAGTACTCATTAAGAATATACACTTTACGAATTATAGCTGAACCTGTACATTGCATAGCAATGCTTACAAAACAAAATGGTTAATGGGAAACGAATTTCGAAAGGATTTTTTAAAGTCACAAGTAAGGATGACCAAAGATTTCAAACGGATTCACCTGATTGATTAGACGTGCCCGTCACTCATTAAGCAATAGGAATGCAGAGGAGAATAATTTGCTGTGAGCAATATGACAGTTTTGTTAGAATGTTTGTTACAGTATCTGTTTGTCTCGTCTTCATATAACTTTATTTTTATTTCCTCATATACGTAATATATAGAAATTTTTGTAATCGTGAAAAAATTCCAAAGTGAGATTTCGACGGAAATATTCGTTTCGGCGATCCCTGATTCTGAAAAGGAGTGTTTTGGCATAACGTCCGTCTGTGCGCAGTCATTCTGAGTATACGGATGAACCAATTTAATTCGCATTTTGTATTTACGGTAGAATTTACTTGTTGTCGATGCACGTACTGTAATTTTTTTTTTTACTTTAAAACAAAGGGCACTTCACATAAAGGTCAAAGTACACTTTTCAATGTTTCTCAAAAAACGACTCCAACGATTTTGCTTAAATTTTCTATACGTAAAGTACTACTAGTATGCATTACATCCGCATTAGCGGTATTTCGCTTGGGAGTTTCGTATAAACGCAGTAAAATAATTTCTGCCTATTACACTTACACATTAGTTTACTGTTTCAAGACGCTTGAATAATATTTAGCGGTGTAAATGGACCAAGGAGAAGTAGAATACACTTTTTGTACACTGAAATGAAAGATATGATAATGGTAAAATATGTAGGAGGCCAACAAATGCATTAAAGACACAAAAATACTTCAATTTCTGTCTACAACGAAATTACATTTACATAACACTATTACGATATTCATAAGACTGATATGTCACTATATGTTTTGAAATAATATTCTGAATATTATTCCAAATTTCAAATAAAAGATAGTTAAAAATTCATCTAGCGACTTTGAGCATGAATAGAGCACGAGAAGACGAACAAAATATACAGGACCACGCCAGAAATCCTTTCACAATAGAATTTTTTTTACTCTATGCTGCAGAGAGAAAAACGTATATAAGAAAGTATACGCAATGGTATTGCATCACTAGTTTTTTCTTTCTGTGCCATAAGACTGATGAGGAAGCAGTTCTCACTTTCATTTCTTTCCTAACGATTTCAGTGCCCTTAAGTAATAGGAAAATCAAGAATGAAATGTCGACCTCACAGGCGGATTCGGGATTTTATCTGAGATCTCATGAGGTTTGGGGGTATCGAAAATTTGATAAGTTTGATGCAAAAAGATGAACCGATTCTGTAACAATCATATGCATTAATACGCAAATGCCCTCCAGGGGACTTACATCTAGTAAGTACGTGTTTGGTAGGCACGGGGCCCCGAGCTGAGTCTGGCATTACTTCCACTTACTTGTGCTAGGGTCCTTCCTTTCTCTATCCTGACCCTCCCTGGTCACCTCTTGTTCTTTTCGATCCCTACGCTATTAGGGCTAGGGAATCTTTCATTTTCCTCATTTTTTATCCCCCAATCATTTTTTGTCCTCAATGTTTTGAAATATGTTTTGGTATGTTGTAATTCAGGAGGGTTTTTAGTGGGTATGATTGAGTCGTTCGGCGAGTCCCACATGCGGGGAGAGTCATGCTGGCTCTCCCTAGTGCGTAACTGCATTTTCCCTACCTGTACAAGTTTTTAGGGCTCCAATGACCTTTGATGTCGACATGAGCCGTAAAGCCCCACAAAAAAATACGCAATTTGTTTTTCGATCCTTTTCTGTGTAACCGGATGGCGCAAATTACACAATTGATGTATCATACTTAAGAGATTAAAAGAAGTGTCTATGATTTCCTATTATTTAATATTTCACCTTTTCCTTTCAGAGATAACCACATTAAAAATCAAATCAAGAAGATAAACTCATTTATTTCTTGACGTTATTTGAAATCGTTGTATTTTGATTTCTAGATTCCTGACAAATGAATGTGTGTCACGTAATAAAAAATATTCGTATTTAATTGAACGTGGCGTATTTCGACACACTATTCGTAACCGTCGGATGACCTGTTTACATTGTTAATGTTAAATATGAAATTGAATGAAACTTGTCTACAACTAAATAATATGGAGAAAAGTTGTATCTGCTATATAATTCACGTAAATAAAACAGTCTGGTTATTTAAACGTAAATATTCATATGTACATACAATTATCGGTTAGATTCAATTTTTCGTACGATTTAACTTAGTATAACGATTTAACCTAGTATAATTTTTATTACTAAACGCGAATAAACCTATGTATCAAATATAAAATGTTTTTATTCAATACAAGAAAATTTAATTTTTAATAATTTTTTAATTTTTCACTTATTGACCAGTTGTATTGTCATGTTCCACAATAATAAAAAATAATCTTACGTAAATCAGTGAAGATACTTGAACTACTTTCAATCCAAAACGATGATCCATATTGAACGGCAAACTAGGAAGCAACGCTTTGAAACGACAAACTTCGTGAACGGTAGAGTGCAGAGGCGGAAACGGATGTTGATGTGGCTATGAAGTAGCAGCAGTGGGCAGAAGGTCGATGGCCCATCGATCGACCACCGAGTCCGACGCGCCTGAATCGCATCAGTCTCCCTCTACTCCGCCTAGTAACGGAAATTTTACACAACAAAGTATTAAAAAATTGGAATTTTAAAATTAAATAAATAAACTTTGTCAAAAATCAGTTGTAAACTGTGTATGGCTACGTGGAGGATAATAAACTAATTTACTCTCCGGATAATAAACTAACTTACTTGGAGAGATCGTTCCATCAAGACGTGGAGAGATCAAGGGCTTAAGGGCAGAGGCCGATTTAATATGTATAAAAGAAAAAATAGCCGCATCGCATGACTCAATATTATGTAATTCTCATCAAACAAAGAGTAAAACGAAAAAACACATATATTACTGTTTTGAATACGTAAAATAATCGTCCCTCAATTTACTTGTCCAACAGTGAAAATCAATAGAGTGAATTGAATTAATTAGAACTTCTTTGGTTAATATTTTCAAGCATTGTGAAAAATTGACAAATTGACTTAAGACAACGCGGATGTCATACCTTAATTGGAAAACCGAATCTCAAATTAAACTCTATTGTTAAAATCAGCAAGTTTTTATGGATTATGGAAGCGCAATGGGTAAAAGGAACCATTTTACAGAGATTGGACAGAATGGACAAAGTGAGGTCTTTTCGAAAGGAATTCTGCAGAGTGATGCCTGAATGACACGTCCATATTCGGTACAGAGAAGTTGGGACGCTATGACGGAGAAGGCTTTATTTCGTTGCACTGATGGTAAGCAAAAGTTTTTTAAAGCACTTCAGAAATTGTCTCAACAAACACATCCATTTCATAAATGTGTAGGTAACAGGCTTAAGTATCCTTTGCACACCTTTCAGGTTTCGATTTCCGACGGCTATAAATTATTGGGAGCTAATAATTAGGTGGATGAAAAATTGATGTCCCGCGATAAGAAACAATCAATTATGAAAATGAATACGTCCCACCAGAGAATATAATAAGAACTAAAATGTACTTTTATTCAGAAGAAATTACCTTCTTCGAAAAGAGGGATTCAGTGAAATTCGTCCAATAATTTTTCATGTTTCGCTTCTTGTAAGTTTATCTTCGAAAAATATTCTTAAAATTTCAAATTTTATTTTCGCATGATTAGTGCCATACTATTCTAGATTTATAATTTAAACTCAAAAGTTATTGAAATAAAAAATTCCTGTTCAAGAAATCAATAAATAGTTTATGAAATGTAACACATGAAGACAATGACATTCTCACCAAGATTCTTCTGAACCACACTATACAAAATATCTGCATCTGTTTTGTTTTTGTTTTTTTCTTCATATTTTTCAAGTCTATGATAGTGAGTCCGTTACAGGAGTACATTAAGACATATGCGGATAATTGTTTTATGTAGGGGGAAAGAGGATAAAGTATGTAGTTAAACTATTTAATACCAGTAGGAGTGTAAGAGTTAGTATCAATTCAACTACATGTACATTAATTATGTTATGTTGAGTGAAAATGGGAGACGGGATCGAGATTCGAACTCGGGAATCCCGTCTCCCATTTTCATTCGACACAACACAATTAATTGAGGTTCACCGCAATTAAGAGATTTCTGTGTATATATGAACATTCTTTGTATTCAAGCTACAACTACATGTACATTACTTGCATATGAAAACACTGATTTACAAGTGCATTTTGTGTCATAGAATAAACTCAAGTTGTTTTCATTATCCCGGAGACCTCATTATCTTTTTAAAAAAAATATTCCTATGTTGCGGTATATTTCACACTATCATCGTATACATTAATATTCAAATGTCCCCAAGATTTTCCATCTCTTTTATGCGTAACCGGACGGAACTAATCACACAAACAAATCACGAATCATATGTTGCAGCATTAAAAGGTGTGATGACGATTCCATATACTCCTTCTTTTACATTTCCTTTCGAGATAGCGGAATTTAAAAATTACATCAAGAAAAGACGCTTCTTGACTCATTTATTCGAAAAATATGTCATTTGACTACTTGAGTCGACGCGTCTGACCATAATGGTACAAATTAAATTACATAAAATAGTAAGGAGGTCTCAAACGATTTCGAGCAAACGTGATGGCGTTATGGCAGACCCGTAGTTAAATATTTAAAAAATATTCAAGTTCTGTTAGATGCATTGCTCCATCGCCACATGACCCCTAGTAGGTCAAAGGAGTGGAGTGAAAGTATCTTTCCATGGATGAGTAAACATGGTCTGTTATTCATTAAAATGTGTCGTTTTTGCACAAACGTCTTTAATTATAATATTATGTTGTGAAAAGCAATAGAAATAACTACTAAATTTCTTATTTTTGATCCGTGAAGTGTATTACAGGCTGACCTGGCTGACGACGGTCGAAAAAGATCTGAAAGAAGCCCGCATAAACAAAGACGTAGCACAAGACGTGCTAAATGGAAAATGCGGACAAGGAAGGCCGACCCCAAGTGAATGGGAACAGGTCTAGCAGGAAGAAGAAGATCCGTGAAGTGTATTATGAAAAAGCTTGTATTTATTTAACATGTTCATTTATTCCCACGTGAGCTCATTTCTCGATACTGTTTGCATTGAAATGTTATGTGTCCAATTCTTAAATAAATTATTTAATAGAGTGATGTATTTATAATAAATGTATGCAACGGAAATAAAATTGTATTGATCTCTGCAATTGTTGAGAAATGAGCTACACACTATTTTATACTGGTCATTCATTTGTTATTTCCACAATGAACATGCCACATAATAATAATAATAACACTTGCGAAGAATAAACGAAGAATAATTATAACATTCTGAACAAAACTATTTTACTGTACTTATTATAATCCTTGGAATTATTCACTCAAGATCCTCTTCTGAACAAACGGTGTGTACAAAATAATCCTCCAGATATATACCACTTCGTAAGCTGTGTAATTGGACAAATAAAAATAGGTAAAAATGCGCATTATCCCATTGTGATCTGACCTATGAATGTGACCTATCAAGGTGACTGAAGGCAATGTGGCTAACTTAACTATTCCATCGAAAAGTAGTTGTTGATCCAAAAAAATTAATTATGATGTTACCTATGGACAATATTTGTAAATGGGTTTCTTTCAAATTATGTTTTCATAAAAAGAACAACTTATCTTAGTAAATAAATAAATTTAAGTCACGACACAGAGTATTTGTACAGTGTACGTACCTACTAGTAACCTGAACCTCCCATAGATGTCACGTTGAAATATGTTAAATCCATACATACATGCTTACATACATACATATATAAAACTTTTATATATTAGTATATATAAAAGTAGTTTTTGAGATTTCTTCCCTGTGTGTGGTACTCGTCGAATACCTCGACCATACCCATTAAAAAACCCTCCTGAATTCACCAAATATCTAAACACAAAGATGATAGGAAAGGGCAGACAACAGTTGTCTAATTAATTATATTAAAAATAGATCATTTCCGAAAACTATAATTTTCAAAGAAAAGAAAAAGAAGAATGAGAGGAATGAAGAAAAGGAAAAGGAAAGAAGAATGCAAATTTAAACCCTCCCGAGTCCTTGTGGGAAGAACCCCAATCTACTTATAAAATTCGATAATTTATTAACATAACCATTTAATTTCCGAGAATTGTTGGTAAATCTGCAGCCAGACCAATATTTCTCCGTATTCTGATGTTTTTTCTGCAATCAGTAGGTGACGCACTGTCAGAGACAAACTACACACCTCACATAAGGGTAGGTCACCAAGTTGTAAGAGATACCGATGAGTAAGAGGACAATGTCTTATGCGCAGGCGGGTCAGCAGGACATCGTCGCGCCTGGCTGACCTACAGGAACTGCTCTATGACTTAACAGAGGATTTGATATGACGGAGCTTATTCCCTTCAACAGCCAGCCACTCATTATTCCGTTCACTCAGAATCCTTGTCTTGATGGAATTTAGGAGATCCCTTTTTAGAAACGTAAAGAAATCCACGCGATTCTTGAGGCATGTCGCTTTTGCGGAAACGTCTGCTTCCTCATTTTCTCTTATTCCTACGTGTCCGGGAATCCAACAAAACAATGTTCTTTCCGTCACTTTGGAGGGAGAACAGTACTTGGAAGGAGAACAGTACGTTTTTGATGCTCTGGATAATCAAAAAGTACAAATACTACGAACTTGAAATTTTTTAGTTAGGTTTCTTTTTCAGGTAGGTAGACATCCGTCAAGAAAGGATTTTACGAGAATCCATCCCTCACGGTGTGAAATGGGAGTTAGAATGTTTCATGTATGTATTCCACCATAACTGGAGTGCCTGGATCAATTTCAACCAAACTTGATTCATAGATGACTGACTATCTGACAACAAGCACTATGGGGGTAAGATGTCCCTAGCACCCCTAGTGAGGGATTGGGACATGTAAACATAATGGGAAAATCCGATAGTAGGTTCGAAACCATAGTTTTCGGTGACGTTGGGATGGATAAGGACGTCCCAGATGCTTTTTAACTTCATATTACAGATAACATATTCCTATTATCCCTGGGATAGGAATGGAAAAGGAGAACAGGTAAAAATAATAAAAACGACCAATATTGGTTTTGAATTTATATTTTAAGACGCACAAGAGCAAAGTTACACTTCCAATGCCGCTCGAATCCACAATCTCCCCTATGAGGGAACCTACTCACTTTGGGAATGGAAACAGCAGGAGATGAAATGTAAAATAAAACGAAAATGACATATTAGTGTTGTCATTATAATTTTTGGGGTCGCTGAAATTAGTAGTGACGTTGTCGAAGACGCCCAAGTCCTCAATTAGACCGTGTAAAACCCAGCACCTCTACGGAAGGGGATTCCAGTAAAAAAAACTATCGAATGAGGCCGTCTTACCATTCTGTGCACCTTGGGTACAAAAATATTCGTAGAGACTTGTACGTGAGTTACATCATGCTCCATTGTCCATTATACTATTCATAATTGTTCTGATGTTCTTTTTACGTAAATAATAAAGTTAATCCTTTTATATGCTACCTACCGAGATTAATGAAGCCGAGTGAAACTTGCCTAGCAGATGGGGTAAAGTAGTTTCTGCCATGTCACTCTGGTAAATAATCTTGCTAAATACAAGTAAACGATCATACGTCAGTTTCATTCATTTTGCCGCGCGATTTATTCTAGTATTAATTTATTATTTGTTATTTACTTTGGATTCATGATCGGTTATTTTTCTGGGGTTATGAATAATTCCTTTTAATGTTTTATACATAATCTTTGTATTCATAATTTTTTGGGGAATTATATGAATAATTCAATGAGCAAAATTATATTTATTTGCTTCTTGCTACCGAGCAAGTATGTCATTCAGAGCAAGTAATAAATATAATAAATAAGAAAAATATTGCAAAAAATGTTACCAACTGCGTATAACCACGTAACCAATTTACTCTCCGGGAAAAACATGGGACTATCCCATCAAGTCCGATCAAGGGGACGAAAGGCAGTGGCTTTGCATCACTTTTGCTCCCCAAGACAAATTATGCCATGCACTCCCCCAAAACAACAATTATTTATATCTAAAATATCAAAAAAAATTGTAAATACAATACATAAGAAAAGTTATTTAGCGAACACGTATCGTTATCAATGTTTAATATATTTCGAAAATATTGCTAATAAATCATAAACATTAAAGTAGCTAAAATTTGAAATTAATTATAAAAACAATAATTCGAGATATAAGTTACAGAATATATTTGACAATTATATTATATAATAAAAAAATAAAAGAAAGTCCACAACTCTGAATTTTTCTCTCTTTTAAATTTCATTCGAGATGTGACACCTCCAACGCTCGAGGTTGCAGCGGCCACTTTTAGAACTACATTGACAGCTGCAGTGACTCACTCCCACTCATTCGGTCTTTAGTTGTTAATCGGGTTGGAAAAACAGAATGGAGTCAGCCATCCGTTTACGAAGCTGGAGTTTGCTTAAGTGAAGCTAACCTTGTTCATTATTTTCCATTATATACCAGGGAGATAATTGTTTTTTTTCTCATTTTGGCGTGAGTTGATTTTAAAATATTTATCATTTTTAGCACGAATTCAATATAGCGATGTAAAAGTTCAGTTTATATGTGTTTTTACGGAATTGGTAGCATTGTTAGATTCATGACAGTTAAATAAACTTAAATTCGACCAAATAAAGCAGTCTATTACCTTCATAAAATGTCATTTTAATGAACAAATTTTGAATACACAATTACAATATCCCACGAGGTTTAAATACTGTTTGTTATCATAATCCTCAGGTGTATAATTAGAAATACATTACAAAACATGTGAGCGCAGCTCATATCATATGCATTATGGCGAAGGGCCGGGCGTTACACTGAAAAAAAAACCTGAGCTGGGGTAGCTGATGTATTGGCTGCCAGCCGGACAGACAATACATGAGCTCGCACAGCTAACATCCGTCTGCTATGATATGAACTTTCGCCCTTGTGTATCACAGCGTACAGCATTAGCTCTCACAGCTTAAGTAGTTAATCTATAAGATAAGAAAAGGGAACCTATAGCAGATGATGTTGCCAACCAGTAATCATGTAATATTGATTCGACGTAAGTCGATGTGAAATATCTGCATGCTTTCTTCTCAGACTTTCTTGACGATATTCATTTATATTACAACTCCATGGTCTCAAGTTGTTTCATCACAAACGAGCAGCAAACGTTCGTCTTCAGGTATCCGACCGCGCCAGTACTCGATCTTGGGTCCGTTCCCTCTGCAGGCGCGAACGCTAGCATTGAGCTACTGCAGTATGTTTTATTATCTAATGTTACGTTGTCTAATAGTTCACACCATAGTTATGGTACCATGAATAGTAAATACGTAATATAGTAATCATTTCTAAAATCGTGCAAAATATATCTTTAAATACCAATAAAATAGTTTTTGTCGGATTTTTGAGCGGGGCTGAGCTATTGCGCGCAAAACATAAGCTACAACTATTGATGTAACTTTCTTCCTTCCAGACAAAATAGCGTTAGCTTCCGCAGTGATAGAAAATTGGTCTCGTTCAGACGAAAACTGTTTTCGGGCAGCTACAGCATAAGCTGTGGCAGCTAATTACACTGGCTGTCCGCTAGATAGCCAACGCGTTAAGCTATCACAATTAACTTTAGGCTGAGCTATCTAACTTTTTTTTTTTCGTGTAGAAATTACGTCATAAATCCTGGGCAACTTTTCTGTGTCAATCTGTTGAGTATGGTATTTTCGTTACATTTGATATGCAACATTTCAGACATTGTTCTCTTATAATATTTTCTTAAATATCGAAGAAAAAATTACATAATTCCAAAAAAATCCATGATTAAAGTTGATGCGATGCTGGGAAACTACGAAATATCACACGTTTCGTAATATTGTATACCTTATGATAATATTATTTGGCCGAATAGACATTTAATAATTATGCACACAGACGCAATTAATAATGACTGTTTAATGGAACTAGATACAAGAATCCTCGCAATTTTTTCCTCGCAATTAAAACCTACAAATTATTGCGCCAATGCATTTCAAAATTGGTGCGTAGAAAACATGTTGTGTGTGGAAAACAACTCTGTTGAAGATTAGAGGTCAATAAGACCAATTTTTTCGCGTAGATTAAATTTCAACTTATTTGGAGAATGCAATATTTTTAACGAAATTCGCCAAGGGGAAACATTGAAAATTTTGTAAAAAAAATTGAAATTAAAACTTGGAAACTCCCCCTTCGATAAGCATAAGATACCGCTGGGTAAATATCGCAGTTGAAGATTAAAGGTCAATGCGACCAATACTTTTTATGAGGATTAAATTCCAGTTCATTTGAAGAATTCTGGATTATCTACTAAATTTACAATCGTTGCAATTCTCTTGAAAAATCAGAAATAATTGAAATTTTGATTTGGACGACTGCTCTTCGATATGTATTTGATAGCGCTTAGAAAATAACTCTGTTGAAGATTGAAGTCCTTTCGTGTTTCAGCAGATTATGTGCTGCGTAGGCAGTAATTTTATCACTGAAGGTTTGCGAGTCTCCATTAATTTTAAGGCATTATATCCGCATTGACTTAAGGCAAATTGTCAACTATTCAAGAAACTTTGAAATATTCGCCAAATGAGTTATAATCAATTAATAATTCACTCTTCTGATTATTACTGTATGGCGACAATTATTTTGTGATTTCGAAACTTGATAGTAAATGATTGCTGTTTGAATTTTTCTTGGACAAGAGTCTACTTATCTTCATACGTCATAGCGTTCCTATTTTTGTTTGCTACGTTTTAGCATTTTTTTTCGCTATACTAAGTCGCCGCTTGTGCCAGGAAATCAAAAAAATTTAAGCTCGCGAAAGATTCTCTATATAAGCTTATAGTAATTTAAAGTCAAAGAATTCAAAAGTTTGCTCTGTGAGGGTACGAAAATTCATCACCACTGGATAGGTATTGGTTCAAACTATAATTCGAAACATTCGAATTTTGGGTCGTACTTTACTCTAGTCGTTACAATAATACATTAACAAAAAATAAAGACGGCATATTTGTTTTACAAGTATTACGAGCAGAAATGATCAAAACATACATTGCAGGAAATAACGCTCAACCCTGAAATATGCATTACTCTTTGAGAAGTGTGGTAATTGTTTGTTTTCAATTAACAAGCTGTTATCCACGACTTCTGCTTAGATTTAGAATTTTTAAAATGTTTAAGCAGTTTTACTTTGATGTAAGTACCTTCTTTTGTTAAGTTGGTACTTACATAAAGGTGATTGAATTTATGATTAAATGTCGAGTATTTTAAACTACTTGTATTTACAGTATGAGACTGAAACTACGCAATCTTATATACGACGAAGTCTGGTAACAATTCAAGTATTATATTAGGATTTAGACAACCTATTTTAGTACCACAATGTGGTCCAGGTACTGTTGTTAAAGAAAGTTTTTGCTTTAAACAGAAGTTGACTAAAATCTTAAGCAATGGCCCAAAATGAAAAAAACAAAACAAATGTAGTCAAGAGAACCTGATGTGGAATTTTAGTGTTGTAGCTAGATAAACCAATGTAATTGAATGGTGAAAGTTACTGTTCTTATAAAAATGTCCAAATCTAGGACCTTTTTAAAATCTTTTTAAAATCTAGTTTTCAAAAGCGGAAAAGTGGAGCCGGAAGGGCTTGATGTAGTAGTTCAGATACACTGTTGAAGAATTCTCGTTGCTCAAACAAAAGATGTTCTAAAACCTGGTCTGCTGTTAGAAATTACGTTTGTCAGTATTACGCGTTAAACGAGAAACATTCACTTTAATACATAAGAAAGACTTGGATTGCAAAGAAATATTTACACGCCGGGAACATTTCTGTTGTTAGAAAAAAATAATCAGGTTACTTGTAAAAAAACAACTGTGAGTCGAATTAAAATGAATAATGAAGAAATAAAATACCAAATATTAAATAAAATTATCAAATTTTGGAATTTACAAAAAAACGTAGTTAAGTAGTTGTGTAGAAGTATTTGCTGCTATCTGGAATTGTATCGATGTAATGTTATGCTAGTTCATATTTTCAACTTCTTTCTACTTGGAGAAAAAAATGTTATTTCCAGAGATTACGATTGTCCAACCCCATGATGAACTTTTGCAGCTGACTCTTGTCCCACTCGTGATGTCATCGGTCAATGGCTGAATCGAGCTCTCAGCTCGCACTTGTTTTATTACTTTCGCTGAAGCTGGAAGTGTTGTTTGCTTTCCACTGTCACTCCTTTTAGAAATCCTTTCTATCTACGAAAATACTATTCATGAATAATTGTTTAAGGAAAATACGAAACTTTTCCTCCTTGAACACAAAGCTTTTGGCATTCCCAATTGATTCCCTTGATTGGTGAAATTGGAAATATTATTTTCGGCATATCTTTCTACACGTTTATTTCTTCTTTCTTTTATAGAATAAATTGTATTGTCTTATTTCTTTTTATTAACTACTTAGTAATTTTTTAGGATCCTCTTATTTTTTATTCTCAGATTGTTAAATTTAATTTATATCTTTATTCATAACATACCAATACTAGAATTTCATTAATTTTAGTTTCCCTACTTCCTTGATCCAATTATGGTTCCTATCGTCAGTTTATTAATTCTATTCGCATTGCTTTTTTGCCAGTTAATCTATTATTATTATTATTATTAAAAACATTAGTATTTAAAAATAACTTTTCTTATTGTGTGTTCACCAACTTATGCCTTCTTCACATTTCGATGGACGTCGTGTTAGTTCAAATGTAACATAATATAAAACGAAAACTAGAAAACAATTGCATTCTGACTCATGCTCGGTATCAGTTCCAAATTTTACATTCGCCAGAATAGTGTTCCAGAATCACTCGACTCTATTACATAAGAGTTAATTCATAAAACTGGTTTAAAGATTATGCATTGAATATTTCATGATTTAAGGTGTACCAATATATGAGTATATACGACTTCAATTTACACATTGTTGAACAATAATTTGTTTTGCTTACCCAATCGCTTTTATTTCCTGTGTATTCGTATTATTTCCTGCGAGTTCAAAACAATCAACTATAAATGAAGATGCTTAAAAGTCAAAAGGAACTTACAAGGAACATTTTACAAACCTTATACCAAAGGTACAACGTTTGAAAATATTGTGTTCCCCACCCATAATTTCGTTGTTCCAAATATCATCCGTATTGATAGGCATATATAAGAGTGTGAAAATTTATGGTTTCACTTTCCACGCGAGCTCTTTTTTATGTTCTTTAAAATATTATTCTGTGTTTTGCACAGCATTGGTTCTTATGTATTCATTCTATTACTATTGTTAAATTATAGATATCCGAGTTCGGGTAAATATAGAAAGAGATCCAGAAGATCAAAATTTCATCCATTAAAAATGTACAACCTAAACGTACTAAAAGGTCGAATATATTTAACACAGTGAAGAATAAAATGGAATTTTACAAATGTTTATATTTAATTAAAAAAACTAATGTATACACAAATAAAAATATTATATTCTGCGTTAGTACATGTGAATGAAAGATTTCTGTCATTGCTCCCCGTTCTTTTATGGAAAGAAAGAGCGTGAGAACCGATACGTGAAACTGAAAATTAAATTGAACATGAAAAAGGTTGTCGAGTAACGTCGTCATGAACTATGTTTGTTTTTCTTCATCGGGGGATGGTCGAGAAAGTCGAAGTCAACATCAAGTGAACCTCGCTAATGGGTACGCTTGAACACTCGTTAGATATTTTTGACTCGTGCTATTGGGCGTAATAATATTGTTTACCCATCGTTTTATTTCTTTATGTTCGAACACACAAATGTAAATGAAAAATCAGTATTTAAAAACATTTATCTCAAAATATGATAAAATGTTATATTTTAGTGTAACGTATTTATTTCTCGACTCCGCCTTACATCCACATCACCGCTCTGGAGAAAATGCCCTTTCTAGAGGATTGAGTGAATGTTGGTGAGCGCGGGCGAGGAGAGGGAGGAGAAGTGTCGGGGGCAAGGGCTGCTGCATCAGCGTCAATTGCACCAATTGCTCTCGCGGCCCCCAGGGGGCAAACGCTAATTGCTCCTGATATTTCCGCTCCTCACTCCTATCCAATTCCTCCTCATGCAACTAAGAGAAGAATTAAAATCTCACTTTACTGAAATCAACGGAACCGCTCTAGCTCTAATTCGTGTAACAGTTTTCATTCAATTAAATTTTTTCTAATTTATTTTTCTTGTTATAATGTTGTTTTACCTGACGACGACTTCAGCGTAAAGTGGAAACGTGATGAACTTTTAAACACACAATATATATTGTTCGTCCGATACAGGGCGTGCGTTTTTAATTATTTGTTTGATTTGATTACATAATGGACGTTAGTTGTAGTAGAATTTTTCCAATTTTCTTACATCAAAAAATATTTAAATTTCATTAAAATTCGACCACAAAAATACACCAATAGACCACTAACCTCGTGCCACAGACACCTCTCAACGTAGCAATTGAAAATTTTTAATATGTTCTCAAAAAACACATGCCACTAAAGTCCACATCTCTTTATTCAAGTCGTTTGAGAAAATAAAAATATATTTGTGTGTTTTCTTATAAGTTTTAGAGAATTCTAAAACTTGATCTCATGTTATTTCTGTAAGAAATTGGGAACATTTTTCAAAATGTTTTGAATTTCAAAATGGGGAAACCGTTATACTTTTTGCGATCAACACCTGAAAGCTCAGCCGAATATTCTCGGACTATTTGAGTCCCTTTTGAGTGAACTTGAGAACTACTAAATTATTCTTATGGCAATATTTCACTTACCATGAAATAATAAGAAATAACTTTAACTTGTGTATATGTTTTAGAAATATTTTGTTTGCTAATCATTGACCTTATCATTGACTGATACAAAGGAGATGTGCTTTTTCGCTCTAAATATGACGTGTCAGTCAAAAAGTGTGAATAGAGAAATAAATTGTTTTTTCAGCTTTTTGAGTAACAATAAAGCTCTAAAATACTTCCATGTAAAATCTTTGATTTTCCATAAATCTTTATTGAAAAATTCATAAATTTTTCATTTAAAAAAATTGGATATTTCACATTTACTCTTGGGATAGCTATGTTCACTTAATTTCGCGTTCAATCTGTATCAGGAAGACCAAGTTCTCTTCTCTATTTTTATCATCGTGAAGAAATGTAAATATGTCCTCTCACCTTCTCTTTATATGCGTCTTCTCTTTACATATCTCTTATGCCACAATTTGCAAGTAAATGAGCGCGTCTGCGGGGAATATCATTTTCGGAGCGCGAAGGCGATATTACTTCTAAAACTGTATTGGAACACCGAAGATGTTCTCAGTATTTATATAATAGGATGTTCCCTTCAGAGAAGCAATCAAAACCTCAACGCTCAAATTGCACGAGATGAGAAAACTTTGCAGTCCGGTTTCAAACTTTACACACAACTTTAAATTGAGGTTAGTCGTAGAATTCGCAAATTTTTATGTAATTCAAGTTAAAAGAGGGTTTTTCTTCCCTTCTATTTTCGTATGTGAGAGGTTATTTTATCCTTAGATACATATTGTGTTTTTTTAGGTTGTTGTGTAGATGTTATTCGTTTAAAACTACAACAAGAAAAAAAAATTATATAGTCACAAAATCTAATCCTGGTGTAAAAAAACACAGAATTGATGAGATCTGTCTCGCGCACGTAAAGTGACCGAGTGCATCTTATGCAGTATTATTAGCAGGGACATTGCAAAAATTTTCCTGGGGGTGGGGTGAATGAAATAATTTCTTACAGTGACTCGCATTTTATTTTTATTTAAAATAATCATATTAAAATAAACACATATCCGACTCAACCATTGATACACATATTCAAACAACAATTCCCTAAATAAAGCACGGTAATATTTTATTTTTCTGTAAAATATATTAGAATCGGGAGGGTTTTGGCTATGTCCAATATCAATATAATATTGATATTAGTAAAATATCAATATTAGGATTTTCGCCGTCTGGATTTCGTGTGTTTCGCAAGTAAATTACCAACCTGGAGATACTCTGCACGGAGAAAAAGGAATTAATCATACGAAATTATTTTTATGTCACGTACCCTGCCCGCCTTCCAGGAACTTGGGAATTATAATTTTCATATCACCCAGAACGTCCCATTGCCGTAACCGTAAAAATTGTTATTTTGCGGGAGAGAAAAGAAACAATTTAATAATATTTCTGATATTAAAATTTTTGACAAAATATTGCAGTTACGTCATCATTCTTCTGTGAAAGAAATACATTGAGGTTACGAGACACTTATCAGACCCAATAAAGGAACAGGTCAAGAAATATGTGATTAAAAGAAAAATATATTGCATAAAAAAAGGAACCATGTGATGACACTGTGGTTGGATAATTTTTTCTACCCCAAAATGTGGATGTGATAAAAAGATTGCGACCAAACCCAAGTGATTAGGACGCGTCGGAAGTGGGTTGATTTTTCCGTTAGGAACGTTTTCCCCCAGGTTTCGTGCGTTTTGTGTATTTCAGAAAAAAACATTTGTAACGCAATAAAATTACTTTTATTGATGATTTGTCTTGTGTTATCGACGTCATTTCAACACTTTGGGACGTACATAAGTAATATTTCTACTAACGAGCCCTTAAATGTATCTTGCAAATGTATCTAAGAGAGACACATATTCTACGAGAGACATGAGATCACTTTTTCACGCGAAGCAAATACAAGATACAAATACAACATGCCAAAGAAAGTACACACCACACATTTTTATATTTTACTCGTTTATCTCAGAGAGCTAACAGGCTATTGAAAATTAAACATCATTAATGCATTATGGTCGATAAGAATAATTTAATGATTGGCATCAGATGTACATGACAACACAATTTTCCTCTAAATGAAAGTAATTTCAAATTTACTACAGAAATACACTAAAAATTCATCCCATGAATAACAACTGTCAGTTGAAAAATGAAGTACTTTAAAATGGGACAGAATTGCCGTTCAGTGGAGCTGTAAAACCTTGGGGGAAAAGGAAAGTTAAATATAGCAAGTTACAATAACATTTTTAATATATTTATTTTATGATATCTGCAGATTGCACTGTTATTAACAGCGCGTAGATATCTATTTTTCAGTTCGTCTTGATCATTTCATCTTTCGTCAGTAATACAGCAATGCAAAACCGTTTTGAGTAATAGCTGCATTATTTCCTTGTCCCCGTCTCTTATCATTCCCAATTTCACTGAATTTTCTCAAAAATGCTGAATATGGTTCTGAATTCTATTGCATATCAGGTTTTTATGCGTCATATTGAATGAATCTTCTCTTGAAATTGCATGAACGAAAGACATACTCGTCTCTCTGCTCCGCGGACTCCGAACAATCCTGACATGTTGTCCGGTGTGTCGTATCACCATAACCTCATCTAGAAATTAAGGACTTACGACATTATAGGCGAATACAATACATTTTGTGATATGAAATTCACAACGTAAAGGTGAAACTTTGTGAATTTCATGTCACAAAATATATTGTATTCGTCCATACTAAGGTCGTAGTGCTACAATTATTTATTCTTTTTGATTTTATTATGGACGTTAATTGTAGTAGAATGTCATCTAGTTTTAACTTTGCACATAATTTCACACATAAATTCTTCATTTTTCTCCATTATTCTGTATGCCTTATCTCCATAAATTTATCATTTTTTATACATTATCCGCATCCTGGCCAAGGTTTTTCTCCGGTTTTCCTTCGGGTAGTGGCGGATTTTCCTTGGACGGGAATGTCATTAATACTTTTGTTTTATTGATCTGGAATTTTATTAATATGCACCAATACATACAATTTATTTTGGAATTATAAATGGATAACTACGTATTTATTAAATAATTTCTTTTATAAATATTAAATCCGCCACTGTCCTTAGGTTCTTGCCTGTTTTCGGAGAGTGCAACTGGGTTTTTGACAACAAAGTTTATTTACTAAGGTCGCAGATCTATAATTATATATTTATTTTGATTGTAGAATGAACGTTAATTGTAGTAGAATACCATCTAGTTTTAACTTTGTGAAATTTGAATGAATGTATGAATTTTTACGCAAAGTATCATTTTTATCCTTATTTCCCCTCTCACAGTTTACTTCTTCAGTAACTGGATCTGCTCGCGAATAACGAAGGACCTCTCCTCGTACATCAGGCCGTCAATGAGAGTGAACTGAGAGCGAACACTTCGCCCACTCATCGTGTGTCTACATTAAGTTAGCTCTCGAGAGAAATCTCTCTTCCTGACGTATTTCAATTTTAAATGTTTCAGTTTAAATATTAGGAATTACACATTTTATCCTCGAAACAAAGTAAAAGGACAAAAACAAAATACGTAATACACTTTTGATTTTATATGAACTATCAGCGGCGAGCACTCGATTCCAGTGCCACATTTTATCACTTTTCTTCTTTTAAATCCAGAAATCTTCATCGATGAACACCTTCTAAGACTACGAAACAAAATTAAAGAGTAAAGCATTACAGAACAAAAAATTAATTTTCAAGAAAACAACCTCTAAAACGTTTTTGATGATATTGCGTATCACCTTTTGTTGTTCGTTTATTTGTCACTTTATTTTATTTTAGTCTGAATTGTTGCTTCAGACGCTAGTCAAAATACCGAAGTCAAATTATTAATTACAGTAAATTGAAGTTTCCAGATTAGTAAATTAATAATATGGAATTTATGATAACTTTTTCACTCCATGAAGTTGGCTGGTGAAGAAAATATTATTTCAGCTTCGGTTTTTCGGTATTTCAAACATTTCATGATTAACGCGTCATTTAAAATAATCGCACCTCCAAATATTATCGATACAAAGCAGAGCTTCAACTTTGAATTCAAGGTTACTGAACACTATGTAACAATGATTCCTATGGCCATCAATCTGTTGTCGTCTTACTCCTCTGTTCCCAATATCTCAGCGTCGTATGATATTTCTTCACACATATCATTGTATACCAAAGTGTAAGATTTTTTTTTTAACTGGTAGGTGTAATTTGTGTAAAATGAATGTTAAAAAAGACATTGTCAGGAAGAAAAACCAAGGAGGATGACACGTTCTGAGTTGTCATGTAAGAACAAAATTTGAATGGTTGTCTTCGTAATTTTGGGAAATAATAATTTAAAAATGTGTTATCCGTCCTAAAAACCTGGTCGAATTCTAAAATACAAACTTTAATATATTTATTTATTCATGTACAAATATGTTCAAGCCAAGAGCGCTTGGCTTTTCTTGCGCGCATATTTGTTACAGATTCAAAAGACGCATGTTTATCAGTTAAACACAAAGCATCATAAACAAATTTCTCTAATAAAACGATGTATTATTACGATGTAGGCAATAACAACAGGGACATTTTTTGGGGAGAGTTTATGTACCAAGCTATCTGATGTTACTAGTATATGTATTGGTCGTGTACTAGACACGTACAGAGAAGGGCACTTGTCCCACTGTGAATACTCAAAAACCAAAATGAAAGTAAGAAATACATAACAGAAATTCGTAAAATCTAATTGAAACTATCTTGCCCCTCGCCCTCTATCCATAAATCTGCTTTCGCCCTTGGTACTAGATGTTACTAGCCAATCATAGTCGGGTTTATTTCCAGGTTAGGTCATATTTTGAAAGAAGCATGTTATGAGATTTCTCCACATATTTCCCAATATCTAGCAGTCTTCTTGGAGCCATAAAAGATCATGAAGCACGCACGCGCCATCTCGTGTACTCTGGAATGTGCCACTTAGCACCAATTAGCTTGTTTTCACGGGCGCCAGCAGACAGCTCTGGTTGCGCACAGCCGGCAATCACAAACGAACGCGCTCAGAAACGTATTCATGCAGGAGGAGCTACTGCACGTTGACTCATGGAAAGAGAGATTCCTTTCGTCAGGACAAACAAACCTCACGAGATGTTGAAGTACCTTTATACAAATTAACGACATTTTTAAGACGTTTACAATTTATTTTACTTTTTAGTACGTTTCTACCCCTGTCACAGTTAAAGTAAAAGATAAAATAAGGGAAAATCGTTTAAAAAACTGTAGACTGTAGAATAAATTGCGAAAATTGTCCGACATATTACATCAAGCAGTCAAAACGATGTCTAAAAGTAAGGTTTATTAAACATAGAAGAATTGTTAATAAGAAAGACAGAAATTGTGTAGCTAATAAGTAGTTGTTGTTCACTCAATAAATAAAACTCATAAAATGAAGAGGAAAGAAATTGATAATATTTGTTTCGACAAAAAAAACAAATAAACGCTTGAAACGATCGTGCAGGTAACGGATTAATGAACACCTGGGACGAGCAGTCAACTCTTGCTTATAGGTATGTCTTGCGCGTGCGCAGTTCTGCAAAATTGAGATTGCCGCTTAAAAGATGTATTATATAATTCAGTGTGCGTTGAGGAACTGCGCGACATTGACACGCACAGGACACGCCTTGTCGCCCGTCGCAATGAGCTAATTCAAAATTACACCACCAGGTAGAGCTAGCGATCAGACCTAAGCTCGCTCTCCCACACAATAGCGAGCGAGAGAGAGAGAGAGAGAGAGAGAGAGAAAGAAAGAGAGATAGTTCAAAATTCTATCAATGCACCGCGCGCTATTTCGACAAAACAAAAGATACTTGACATATGAAATTCGCCGTCAATGTCTACTGTACTCAAGAAACCACGAAGCGGCTGAAATACGTATTGTATCTAATTAAATTCGTTTTTGTTTTTGGTCATTTTTCCGTATTGAAACAACTTATTAAAATTCGCATTATTGAATGGTGTGAATTCACTTATTAAATTCAACTCATTATTGAATTAGCGCTAAAAAGTCTCACGACAATGAAACTGTAATATTTTAGAGCTCCAATCAGATTAATTCTTCTCCAAACAATAAGCTGTGTTTTTTTATTGATTCTTCTCACTCTTGTAAAAAATTGTTTAGGAGGCTGGCTGGCTGACTGCTGAGTTGGTGTCTTGCGGCTTTTGTGTTTTTGTGTTGACAATATTGATTTAACGAAATTATGTTCCCAAAAGATACACATTTCAGATCTACCCCAAATTGTAAAAATTAACGAATATGGAAAAGTTATCAAATTAATATAATTGCCTATTCGATAAATTTTGTATAAATTAACTTACTATTAGTTGAGACGAGAAAAAAATATACGTTCTAATATATTCTAAGAAAAGTACAAACGTTCGCCTGACGATGGCAGCAATATACTACTGAAACGTTGTTATAGTAAATAAATAATTGTCTACAAAAAATGTCGATTTAATGATTCAATTTAATGTTCTAAAAAAGTTTCAAATATCGGTTGTACTCTAAGAAGATCCAAATAAGGGTCGAAATTCTGTACTAACAAGTGAAATAAATAGTATACGCCTCGAAAAGTTTGATAAATTTAATAAATGAATCTCACGAAAGTTCGTTGGAAGTGGTTATGCGTTATTAGATCAAACTTCCATTTCTAGAAAGTCGCTAATACGCATTAATAAAAATCCAGACAATGAATTCTGTTGGAAAATTATGGAAAACTATATAACTGAATGAGCAGTAACGTCCTTGAAACTACTTCCAAAATAAATTTGCAAAGATCAAGTTCAATTAGTTATGAATAGAAATGTCATCTCAAATTGAATTTTGGGGCTATGCCTATTAATGCATAACATTATCCAATTCAATTAATCATAGGGGTGACTACGTGATACACAGGCGTCAAGAAAACATAATTTGTTGGATTATTGATTTAGATCATAGCATACGAAAAAATGTGTTTAAGTTCTGAAGAAACGGTTAAGAAAAAATTTATTTTTCGAATCGAATCAATTTTTGCATAACCACTTATTGTCAGTATTCATTCTACGTTGTCAAATGAAGCTGTAATACTTTATATAACTTTAATATCACACATATTAACAGTCAACAAGAATCCATGCAATTTCCTAACAAATATACTTTCCAACTGAGGTGGACGAGGTTCATGATTAAACTCACAACTTCCGAGTACCGTCGCAATTTTCACCTGGCTGTTGACGTCGCGAGGTTCATGTTGTTGCTGACTGTTCACACACAAAAAATAGAAGAAAAAAGTGCAGGTCCTACGACGCGTTAAAGCTCTTCAACAGAATATCAGCTTATGTGGTTCCGACATTAATAAAACCGAAAGTGAAGATTAATGAAAAAAATACGAAGAATAAAGTTTTACAGGATATAAAATAGTTATTTCATCAAGACTGTTTTGTACTTGCACTATAGTAAGTGAACATTTTTCAGGGTATTTTCTTTTACAATTAGAGACGGGGTCAAGATCCAAACAAATGTATCCTCATTGTAGAATGCACTGAGTAGGTCTAACATTACGTTTCTAGAGCGGAAGTTACGTTTAGAGAGCGTTAATGTGTTTAAATATGATACCTTCAGCGTCAAGGAGGTAAGTACAACGCAGATAACAACGCTTCTTTGCCGCACTTAAAGAGCTGTCTAATGGATCCACAGAGTTACAACTTACATCTCTTGCACAAGTTCTTAGGAACAGCTGTTTCCTGCAATTAGGAGGTGGATAACAGAACATTTCCTTTCTTCACTACGTGTATGACACATTTTACAAAATAAAATGATTAAATACAGAAAATGACGTTTGTAGTGTATAAATGGTTATAATTGGAAGTCATATGTTCAACCGTACGAAAGTATTAAGGTTCTCTCAAATTGTCACAAAAAAGAATTGATTAAAAAAGGCACGTCTGCGTTCAAATATTTACCTTTGCACAGTCTTTACAAATATTGAAAACGTCTTACGAGTAAAATGCTTTGAAATTATTATAGTATTTCAGTGTTCTAAAGAAACAACAGATAAATTGACTGAAATAGATGAAAATTTATTAATTTTATTTTTAACGCTTCGTATTAATATGTCAAAAATACATCCATTCTATTATGTGATTACCGACAAATCATGTGAAAAAGTTAGTAGCGAGTCCCTAATTCAATTAATAATTTAATTAAAATAAATCTAGAATATAAATCTACAATGTTTATCATGTACCTAAGCATATCACATGGAATAGAAGACGCGACTAATTTATGCTTAAGTGATCAGAGAAATTTTATAACAGTGAAAAACGCCTCCGGAAAAGGAGTCCAATTTCATACAATCTTCTCTGTATTGCAGATGATTTGAAACAATTGTGTTCGAACACCAAGGTACTTGTATTGAATAACATCAGGAAACGATGGACGGAAGCTTGCGTTCGACATCAGAAAATGAATTCCCCATAGGTTGTGGTTGGAGAGCGCGGAAATAGCAAATTAAAAGCAAATGCCAAAAATATGACTTAATTGTAAATCGAACGTTTATATAGAAAATTATATTTATTTAAGAATGTAATATTTATTTTGATTCACTTCTTTTCTATTATTCCGTTACTGGAAATTATATTTGAAGAATCAAGCGAAATTGAAGCCTGTACAATATATGAAATGAAGCGTCATGTTGGATGAAAGAAAGTAAAAAATGAACGTGTTCCAGTAGTAAGTTAATACGCATCTTCAAAAAGTTTTGGTGTATTAATAATAAAACCTTGATCTCTTACACAGTTATTATTATCTCAAAAATATTTTGCTTTACAAAAATACAACGGGATTATATGATCGTGTTAATCAACGTCTGCAAGGAAAGAAGGAAACTGTCTGCGTCTCTGATCTTGTAAATGTTGGAATATTTTAACCCAATTAGTGTGTTAGATTAATTCGAAGTATATCCGTCAAAACCGTACGAAAATAAATAAATTTTATTGTCAAAAAATCAGTTGTAAATTGCTTATGACCATGTGGGTGATAATAAACTAGGTTACTTTCCGGAACGAGCAAGGGACCATCCCAACAATTCCGATCAAGGGTAGAGGTGGATTTAATAGTCATATAAAAATAATTAATAAAATACGTAGTTATCCATTTATTATTCCAAAATGAATGTACAATGAAAATTCGAGATTAATAATAACAAAAGTTTCAAATGACATTCCCATCCATAGAAAATCCGCCACTACCTGAGGAAAATAGGAAATAGTTTAAGCTTTAAGAGGAGATCACTTACAAACATCTTTTGAAGTCTACATCTTTATAAATCTTGATTATACTATACTAAAATCAAAATACAACTTATATAAGACCACTTTCTCTTGAATCGTATTTCTCTTCGTAACGTCACATCATCTCAAAGACTCCAAAAATAGCAGCAGACGATGGATGGTTGGCGAGAGCATAAAAATACCTGCGAGCGCTCGGTATCATCTATCACACAACTCCTCGGAAGTGCTCAACGGGAAGTGAATGCACTTCCGAAGGGTGCTCCGTTCGCGGTGCGATGGAGTCGCTGACAGCAAACTAAAGGCGATCCGTGCTGAGGCGTGTTTGTTACCAGACTGATGCGGAAGCGCTTGTCGGAATGGGTGCGAAACTAATGCGTTCCAACACGCTTTTTAGAACACGAAAACGTTTTTGTTACTTCTCGTAAGGTTTTAGGGGAATTCAAACTAATATTTAATCATTTCGTTCTCAGTTTTTATTTTACTCATTGGCGGGTACTGTTTCGACCAAATATCTTCAGGCCCTGAATACAAAATCCCCACGCAGGTACATGTATCTACGTTAATCTGACCGGTACCGGTATTATTGTTGTTTTGTGTATTCATAGACCTCCTCAATCGGATCTTGACATATTTTTTCGTAACTTCGAAATAATTTTAAAACATATTACACGTAAATCTACTAAATCTATCGTTATATGTGGCGATTGCAACATCGATTTCCTGAGTATATCGAGACTCCGCAAGTTCACCAATTAATCGATTCAAGAATAAACTTTATTACTGCGATAGACACTCGCCTCTCCGGTTCATCTCAAACATTGTTAGATCAGATTATTCTCAACAATGCAATCTCGTACTTCTCTAAGCGTTTTGAGCCGGATACAGCGATCACGTTGCGCGAGTGTTGGTCATTGAAGATAAACTGAAACCACTTATAATCATTTACAAGTATTCTAGACAGTTTAACGACAGAAATCTATCCTTATTTATCAATTATTCGCGTGGGGAAATTTGGGATGATGTTTACAATTGCCAAATCACCGACGAGAAATGCAATGTATTTATCTCTATATTCCTAAAGCATTGCTACTCTAGCTTTCCCATAAAATGCAAATTAGTTAACTCAAAGAAATACAAAAGATGGATCACCCAAGGGATAAAAATTCCTTCAAAAAACAAACGCCGTTTATATTATCTTTAAAAACTCTACAACCAACTATCCGAATTCCATGATTATTTTCGTAAATATAAGATTATTCTTCGAAAAGTAGTCTATGCAGCTAAAGTTATAGAAAACGACAGGCATTTACTAAAATCGAACAACCCGACGAAAGCCATGTGAAATATTGTAGCAAATTACACGCAAACTTCTGAAAATCGCGAAGAAAATATTTCTCTGATAAGCAATGGCAAAATCGTATCAAATCCACAGGACATAGCAAATTGGTTTAATTCTTACGCCTCAGAAGTAGGTAAAACAACGAACTCAATATCTTCAAATCAATGTCCTCCAATTATATCCACCCACGTACCCAATTCTATGTTCACTTCCGAAGCTAACACCAGTGAAGTCATGAAAATCATCAGTTCATTAAAAAACCAATTTTTAACAGGCATAGATGATATACCCGAGTTTATTGTTAAATTTTCGTCCTACGTTATATTAAATCCACTCATAAATATATTTAATATTTCTTTGTCGCAAGGGGTGTTTCCTAACGTATATTTCAGAGAGCTAAAGTGAAACCTTCACATAAGAAAGAAAACAAACTTCTGGTTGGAAATTACCGACCATTATCTCCTTCTATCTATACAACCTACTTTCTCAATAATCCTGGAAAAATTGTTCTATAAGCGTCTTCTATATTTTCTATCAAACAATAACATTCTCTCTCACGATCAACTCGGTTTTAGGAAATCCTTTTCCACTACAAGCGCCATATTTTCTTTCTTAAACGATGTTACCACATCCCTTCACCGTGGAGAAAATCCTCAAGGTGTTTTTCTTGATTTATCCAAAGCATTCGATGTCATCGATCACGGAATTCTCCTTTCCCAATAGCATTCTTTAGGTATTCGTGGACTTCCACATCAATGGCTAACTTCTCATTTAAAAGACAGATACGTATTGATGAATCTCCCCCATGTAACACATTACATACATGAAGCCGACAACTACGACGATGCGCCATGTTGTTAACTGATTTACAAGATGATATCACTCTTCGTACAAGAGAGTCTCAACATACGACGCCAAAGAATCCTAATATTATAAATAATGGAAGACTCCGTGATACACACGCGTGCCGCGTGCAACCAGACGCCCTTCGTTTATCTCTCAATAAACGAACCTCGACATAGTGTTACGCCCCTACCGTAGCAACGAATTTTGATTACTTGAGTCTACGCTGGGAACCGTGGTCGAAAGTAGCATCGTCGCCCGATAGCCTAAAACAAGAACCCCAGCTGATTACGCTGAAAACTCTTGAGCAGAGCACATCGATACCCGATTACCTCAACACCAAGCCCAGCTCCACGAAATAACTCTATGTTATTATTACGCTGACGATTTTCCTCGAGGTCACGTCGCAACCTCTAACGAGAAGCTCAGCTCCGCTGAAAAATCCTATGTCCAAGAACCTGGATTATCGACAACCAGAATTCGTCGGTCGTGGGACCTATTCCACAATCCCAAGACACAACACGACATCTCCGACCACCGACTCGCCTGAAATCAGTCGTGAGTTACACGAACAATTTCGCACTGAACTTTCTACGCCTGTTTTCGCCGCATGGTGTCGTTCATTGTTCTACATTACGACGATAGAATAAACCTTGTTCCAATTGAACCTTTGAGTATTTATTTTGGAGAGGAGGAAATCTTACTGCGAAGCAAGCCTACGTGCTGAGCCTTGCGAAGCAATCAGAGATCTTCCCCGACAACAGTATTGCACAGACACATTTGTCATGATGAGTCAAGGGTAACTTAACTTCCCTCAGAACCCACATAAGTAATAAATATAACTGGTGGCTGTTAAATGTAAAACAAGAAAATGAAATATTCTATTCTATGAATATTCGTGGAATGAAATTAATTTAATATTTCTCTATTAATAAACCTAAGCGATGAAGCTGGGCTTTCCGGTTGTTGCCGCGTCTGATTGTAGTTGCTTGACGTTTCGGCTGCCACGCAGCAGCCTTCTTCAGAAGTGACTACTTCGGTGGTTTCCCGAAGTCACTTCTGAAGAAGGCTGTAGTTTGGCAACCGAAACGTCAAGCAATTACAATCAGACGCGGCACCAAACGGAAAGCTACATACGACTCCGACCGCGGAAGCCTTCGAGAATATTTGAACCAAAGCGATGCTTTTGATTTACTTAACCAACCCACGCTCGTGCTCGAAAGTAATGAGTTAATAAATTACTTTTAACGTTGCATTGGCATACGGTCAAATACTAGAGATAAGAAACATTTATGCGAAATATATTGATTAAAATGTGTATTACAAAATACTGATATGTTATAAATAATATATTTTGTAATTAACCTCATAATTGCAGATCCGAAAGAATAATGTTTGAAATTCCCAATAAAAACCCAACACGTATACACGTAATTTAAACATGGACTAACTCACACGACACTCGCTTGTAATGTCATTTCGTTGGCGGATGTTTCCGTTCCACATATGGAAGACAAACTCAATTTTTATGTAAGCAATGTGACTTGTAAGTAAATTTGAAGGTTAAATAAAAGAAAAAGAAAAACATTATTTAAAAAACGTGGCTTCCTAGCCTCCCCTCAATGCACACACGCTTGTTTACAAATCATAGTTCTTATTTTATTTAATTCTACTTAAACAATTGTTATTTGTTTAAATTATGTGGAGGAAGACATGGTACTTCACGTTGCTTAGAAAGCGCGCAGCATCGATTTGTTTAATTCGATTCCCCATGTCGAGAATGGAGAAGCGGAAACCCGTAGTTATAAGAAAATGCCCCATTGCCTTTGAAATTTTTTTTTAAAAAAAAGCTCGTTTAATTTGTTTGGTTTTAAAATAATTTTAAAAACTATTCTGCAAGGAAGTATAAGCAACGCGAATCATATAAAGCAATTATTCTTCGTAGTGTAGTGAAAACTTGCACCGCAACAAAAAATTTGGGTACATGTTTATTTTTTTTAAATGGTTGCTGCCAGGAATTATCTCCCAACGACATAATTAGAACAACCCCGAATTATCTTAAAATGTTAATGTAGCAAAGTGCCGTATAAAAGTTGCTACATGTACAAATGTTACATACCAAATGCTACGTAGATTGATAAATTAAAAGTCGTTTTCATGTTGCTCATCAATGAGCAACATGAAAACGACTTTTAATTTATCATGCTTTGATAACGTTGCTAAAGCTCCACAATTACCAAGCTACGTAGATTATCTAATAATTTGCTACATATAGCTAATTTTATATAGCAAATGTTACAGGTAACAAATGTTATTTCACACTTTGCTACATGTGTAAACGCGCATGTACAAATGTAACTGACTTTGTTTCTTGTTATCACTTCTCATCACGAGTTTACAAGGAAGAATTTTAAGTGTTATCAGTTTTGTAGCGTAAATACAAGTTCATTACAATAATGGCGTGTGGGTCACGTTGGTTCACTCATATCCTTTATCGCAGTGTTGTCCTAGGTCTTCCGGATATCAGTTCTTCCGGATATCAGTTCTTCCGGATATCAGTAATGTAAAGCGATGTACTACTGCGGAAGGTGAACGAATGGAATAGCAGTCAACAATGCGCGGATGGTGCAAAAGATTTCTGGTTCGATTCTCGAGTCCTACTTTTGCATCCGGTCTGAGTTATCACTTCAATAACGTTGACATTCAATCATCAATAAACAGACGTTCTTGTTTGTCATTATAAAAACAATGCAAATGGTTGTGTGATACAAATTGTAAGTTTTATATTTTCTTGAAAGAGTCCTTTCACAGGTGTAGTAATCATTAAATATTCTTTAAAAAACTCTTGTCTTGCACCGACGTAAAAGAAGACATGAAAGAGAAATAACAAATATTTCAAGGAGTAAAGGACTATTTCTCAAATTTAGTAACAAAAAATTCTTTCATGGGAAGAGGTTCATATTTTCCAATTCTGTTATTGTCCCTTTAGTCCCTATAAATAAGTACCAAAGGAAGAAGTCGTCATACCTCGTAATTGAATGAGATCCACACCATAATTCGTCCTCCACACATGAACCCTTCTAGATACGCCCCATTCACCGTCGTTTTAGGGCTCCAGTAAAGGAATTCAACAGATAACCCAGTCTTCCGGAAAGTTTGAGCGCCCGTTCTAGTCTCTCATAAGAGTCAGCCAGAGTAAAACATTCAAAAGATTTCCAACATGCGGCAAGAAATCGTAGTATCGCAGTACTTTAGGCTAGAATGTCGTCTAATTTTCTCAAGTTTCTCGTCAAAATGCTGAGGAAACATTCGTAAAAATAATGCTAAAAGGAGCTCCATTAAATAATTTTAGAGATTCAATCTAACTTACGCGTATTTCGTAAAGAGTTTATCTTTTCTTGTAAAAGCGGTGGAAACGATTTTGAATTAATGTTTTGTGATCGGCAGTTCGTAGCCCAAAAATCCCGAAAGATGTATAAAGCTAAAAGGATAGATCGGACAGTGTGCGAGGAGCCCGCCGTGGTACAAGAATATTGGCAGCATAAAAGAACTTAAAGAAAACGATCACCGATACATTTTTCTGAAAACGTAAAGTGGTTAAAAATGTAAAGAAAAAACTTAGAACTGGTAATGACCTTAAAGAATTCAATGGGAGCTAATGCTACACGGCGAGTTGGAACTTTTAACAACCTAATTTTTTATTTGATAATACTAATCACGCCACGTAACACGAATTAAAAGCGTTCTTTTTTATGAGTAGAATTATATAGTAATGCCAGAATATTCCGCAGATATAATTCTTTTTTTTTTCTTCAAATAATTAAATAAATGTTCAAAGCGTACTACAACTTCTTTACATCTTAATTTGGAATTTATTCTTGTCATCCCAAGTTTAGAAGTATTGGGGAAAAAAAATAAGTGTAACCAATGACTTATAAATTTGAAACATAAAAGATACGAAACCGAATAAAAAAATCTAATCTTCTTATTGATATTCTCTTGATTAACACAATATTCTTGTGGAATACTGATAACCTAGTTACATCAAATAATAACCGATATTTTATAGCGAAATTCATAATATTTACTGGTTGCTTTCATGGGTGACTAAAAGGAAGAATGTTTGAAGCAGTTTGGTCTGTTTTCTTTTTCTTTTGTATTGTAGTATTTGTAAATGGAATATGTGGCGTGCTATTGAAGCTTACCTGCATGGGGCGATAGTGGGGAGTAAGTTCATGGTAGGGCTATCGTTAGTAGGTGGGCTGTTTCACTTCGTTTGCCAACAACTTTTCCCTCGTGGTGTTAGTAGGAGTAGTTAGTAATAGCAACAGTTCGTGATACTAAGAATAGTAGGAGGTGGATAGAAGAAGGAGGGTAACTTTTTAATTGTCACATCTATATGACATTGAAGTGAAAACCTACTTTTTTTTCTGGGCGCCTCAGGAATTGAACCAGAAGTGACTCAGTGGCAAGCGAGAATACTGCCAGAGGGATCTGGGTTGAAGGCTAATCACAATTGCAACGGGTAAGAGAAGAAAATAGTTTCTTTTCCGTTGCATGGTGAAGGCTTTGGCCATCTTTCTGCATTTCTCTATCGTGCTATTGGTCGCGAAAGATGTAAAACTTGAGGGGGGGGGGGGGCATGTCATGCATTGTAGTATACTTCATTCCCCGGGAAGACACAGCAGTACTAATACTGCCACTTACTTGGCGTTGCGGTATCTATAAAACGTATTTGCCTTATTTAGCAAAATATTTGACGTATTTTCAAAAATGCCATCCACATATGGACAAGCAAATAACTCACTCAATGTTTCCTTGTACCAATGATGGACGTGTTGACAGCAGCAGCACATTTTTTCTTTAATTCACGTTAATGATACATATTGCATCATTATAAAATTACAAAAATACCATGGCAAACAACGCGTCGGTGGATGTTGATAATTCATATTCCCAAATACATTTGATATAATTCTAGAAATCTTAATACTGTTTCGTTATTGCAGTCCATAGAATCGTTGTTCACTGTCATAGAAACAAAAAATTGTAGAATAAAAAGAGTAAAAATACAGGATAAAGAACCGGAACATCAACAAGTCTCGAACTCGCGAGCTCTAGGGAGCGAAACACGGATATTTGCCTTATTTGAGTCTTTATTTGGCGTATTGATATGGGACTAAAAACAGACAAGACGACGGATATTTGCCACAATATAATCCGCGTATTTACCACAATAGAACGAATAGCTCATCTACACTCTGCCGTTTTGGCAAAACACAACTACGTAACGCCAAGTATAGTTCCGGCATACGAAATATCGAGATCATATTCACATCTCACAATTTCGAATAAGAAGAACATTTTTAATACAATTAAAATCGAATTTGGAATCAAATATTCGCAGATACGTAATTTCTGAATTATTTTGTTCGATCAAACCACTTCGCATCTCACACTGAAGCGTTTCTAAACATTTTGTGATTAAATGCAATACTTAAATTTTATTATTTTTTCATTTTATGGAGACTGTGATTTATTCAAAATTTAAAAAATACATTATTTTCGTAACTGTTATAACATCAGGCTCGGAAGATTGAGCACTGACTCTGGCATAGGACGTCGTCATTGAAAACAATTCTTGTTAAATCAAACCAAGTCAGATGCCAAAATCAAAAAAAAAAATTTTCTAGAAATTAGTACAAACTAATCATAATTTGGTTAAGCGCGTGTATTGAATTGTGATCAAATATGTTTTAATATGTAATCATACACAAATTTGTGAAAAGACTATATATTTTTATTCCAATATTCATGACCTTCAGGCGTTCATAAATACATAAAAGTTTGCATTGATTGTTTTGCAATCAGAACCATGCCTTTTTTCATACACGTTAAGTAGTTTTCTCGGTTTGAAATAAGTAGCTTGATTTATTAATGTTTCGGTACAAAGAAACCAACAAAAATGGAGAAATGTGGATTTATCCATTCATTCAGTATGCAAAAACCTGTCTATCTGGAAAAATTTAGAGAAGTATATTTTTACAAAGAAATATTTTCGTCGTACAGTGCATTTTTTCAAATAAAAAAAACAGGAATTTTTAGAATTTTTGATTTTTTTTAATATTTCCTGAACTTTCTTGAGGGAACAGAATTGAAATTCGTAATCAGCGCCTTCGAAACCCTATAGGTGAAATATAACTCTCTAAAACTTTCTTTGTTGAAGCACCTAATGACTGGACTAATAAAAAGTCATAAAGAACTCAACATGGATTATAACATAAAAAGCAGTGGACTACTGTTGTGAAACTAACGAAATGAAGATTTAGTACGATATGTCCTTTATTGTATGAATTTTCATAAAAACATCCGTTCCGTGTCGAAAAGTGACTTTTTTACACCTTTTACTCCCGAACCCTTCGTGTACTAGTAACTAGCTGAAGGTAAATGCTTATTTTAGGGAGTGGAAGTCTTTTCAAATAAAAAATAGCTATTCTTCAAATATAAGGGCTAAGTAAATTTTAAATTCAATACGCATCCTAGTAAGAAAGTTTATATTTGGGAAACCATATGTTTTATGGAGGTACATGGTATGCGATCTGCCTTCAATATTCCCATTCAAAAAAGTCATAGGAAAAAAAACTTCACTATCACTAAAGACGGGTGAAAAAATCCACGAACTCAGGACGTTTTTCATCGCATCGCCTTCTTTATAATTGTCATTCTAACATCTGATGCACCTAATATCCTACCCCATTTTTTTTTCTGGCGTGACAGAACAAAGACTGCCTTGTGCGTCATGTTGGAAACGACGAACGACTCTCCGAAGAGGAACGGGTCTATCACAAGGGATCCGATCGTATACTCACGCGCCCCAGGCCAATTACGAAGCCAAATTAGTTGAAACAGATAAATTCACTGCCAACGACAAGAGTTGCTAAGTGCCCGCATTTACATTCGGGGTATCTGTACAATAACACGCTCCAATTCACAACTGAAGGGACACATTTGTCTATACACACGAGATGAAAATGCACTTGTTACAGTGGTTGAATACCACAGAAGGGTATTTCAATAGCAAGAGTTTCTTACTACGATTACTAGAAAATGAATCACATAATAAAATAAAACTATATCAACCAAACTACGTAGTTATATATTTCCATCTATCCTATCAACATGCATTCGAAAAAAATATGTTCTCACTTATTTTAAGTTTAATATTCTGGTTTTCATAACACTAAGTAAAATATTTTATGTATATAATTATTTTTGATATACAATTTATAGAAAAGCTATTCGTTTAATAAATAACTACTGAAGCATGAATGGACTTGTAATTTTGTATAGTTCACATATGGGCAGAGATAATGGGGTGAATTTTGACATCAGCTTGATTTATCAATTTAGTAAACTTGCAATAACTTTCTTAGGTTTTTATTTTTCAATTATGAGAGCGAGGAACTCTAAACGGGGAAGCCTCTAACCTGCGAAGTAATTTTACGCTATTTGAATTAGATACTTTGAAGAGCAAGTACAATTTGTGGGGTCGAAAACATTTATCCCTCTCTGCTGAATCTGCGTAGTCAAGTGCGATTGCCCGATGGGGTACTGTGTCACATCGACGAGTTGTGTCATCACCTTTTCAACGCCACGAGGTGCGACATTTTTTGTGCACTCACTGAAATAACCCAATATACTCAAGAGGAATATAATCGTTCAGGAAGGAAAATTATACATGAAATATGTATGAAGTAAAATGTACTTTTTAATTAATACTTAATTGAAAATACTATAAAAATGAGATTAAGGAGAAACAAAACACACAAAACCGTACTATTTAGAAAAATAAAATAAAATAATTTACTTAATTAAATATGATTTTTAGTAATGAACATCTTAAGTAGATGCAAAAGATAACAGGAAACAAAATTTTATTCCAACTTATTGAATCTAATAGTGTTAGTTGGATTTGATCATAGACGAAAGTTACTCGCATATGTTGGAAGATCGGACTGAAGAATAAATGAGCAGACATAACTGAAATCAAGAACTCTTAGAAGTCACTATGACATTGAATTTGGAGGTAATCACTGTGAAGGAAAACGTCTTTCCCGAGTATTCTACGACGATTGAATGAACTATAGGCGAAACTATGAGGTTATCATGTGCAAAACTTGTATTATGCGATTAAAACGATGTTTCAAAAAACTGAATAAACACATAACTCATACCGTTCAGATTTTCAATATCATCTAAATAATACTATAAAGTCGCAATACAATGCAACGACATACAGATAAATGTCAAAAAGTTTTGTTTTTAAGTTTTTTAACAAAACGTTTTACGTAGATAAGACAAATTTTTCACTTGATAGTCTGAGTTAATGACGTAGGTGAATGACATTTCATATAAACACTTTTGCCATGTCAGCCTGAAACCTGAGAATATTCATCTACGTAAACTTCCGCAAACATCACAAGAGGAAATTTGTAAGGTGTTAGTCGTCCTAAATTTACTCCAGCGTAGTCAGGGGCAGACATCTACAGTTTGGAGTGCTATATTCCCAAAATACAATTTTATGTTCAATTCCAGGCGACCGTGACGCGTCTGACGTCAGTTGTTTATCACACCTTTGTTATGCGTAAAAACACGGGTCTCGGAATCTGGAAAACTACGCATAACACGACGTCTGCGGCTGAAAATCGGAGGTAAAACTAAAACATCAAAATAATGTTCTTATACGAACTTTCTCTTCGTTTCTTGTATATTATACTTTAAAAGGATAGTGGGGGGCTTCGTATTATGAATCAGTTAGTAGAGAATTCCATAGCATCCTAAAATTAAATTATAATTGGTTAGATGGATTGGTTGGTTCCTTTAATATAAATTATTATTATTATGTTACTAACGTCTAAACCGATTAACAACATATTTTAGACAAAAATCAAGACAAAAACTCCAGTTCTACATGTGGATGTATATCTACTTTATTCAGATCACAAGGAAAGGAAATTAATAGTCAGCTTAAGAGAATTTAGCTAAATTTCTTCCGGATTCATCCTTTTATTTCCTTTCAGTAATTAAAAAAAACAATTATGACACTTAAACGTGAGGATATTTTCATTTGCGAAGTATGAAATAATATGTATTAAGAGTGTACTAATTGCCTGTTGCCATACCGCGGGGTTTAAGATTTAATAGATTTATAAATAATATAATTAATTGAGTTGAGAGAGCAATTACAATTAAAAATTTTTTTTTTGATACCAGAACTTTGTAATATTTGTAATAACAAAGTGAAATTATACTTTGAAATTAAATTGACCACATCCTCAGAATTATTTTAATAATTCTGCATAATATCATTATTTAGTATATGTTACTGAAATAAATTCTTTTATCTGCGTCTGTAAGTAGTAATGTTTCCAATATCTTATCTTATCTGATCAGATAACCTCGTGTTTCTCTGTGGAGGGGGA